>PVKN010043460.1:0-10235 GCA_004027915.1 Capromys pilorides
TTTGGTACAGGGAATCAAACTCAGGACCTTGGGCTTACCAGCCAGGTGCTTGTACCAATGAGCTATATCCCTGCTCCATGATTAAACTCTTACTCAATTGTGATGAAGTATTTTAGCTTTTCAACACAGAAAGTCTAGCAACTGGCTCTTCCTTTTCTTAAATCTAAAAACTTGTTATTTTAATTTTAAAACCGGCATAATCATCAACTACATAAGGCCTTGTCTTTTCTTAGTGAAAGTAATTTAGTGGATGAATTTAATACTTCATGTAAGCAAAGAAGTTTTTTCTATCTCCGAGACTTTCTAATAGGTTTATTTTCTAGAATTGATTCTTTGTGTGTTTGTGTGTGTGTGTGTGTGTGTGTGTGAGTGTGTGTGTGTGTGTTTGTGTGTGTGGTACCAGGACTCTGCACTTTCCAGGCAAGGGCTTAGTCTACTGAGCTATCTCCCATAACCTAGAATTGATTCTTTTGTACCATTTAGAGATATCTGTTGAGACACGTACCTAGAATTACCCCAATTCTTGTATTTTAAAGATAATAAGCAACTCTTGTATCATTTTTTATCAATGGAGTCATTCCTAGATTTAACTTCTTTTTAAATGAGTAATGATAAAATACCTCTAATTTGTAATACTACTACACATAATTTCCAACATACATACATGTATTTCTTTTACTAACAAGTTTCTACCTTGTGAATTTGCATGACCCATGGAAATAATTTCCACTTTATGCCTTGAAATATTCTGAACCAGGCAGATGTCTAATTTTGTTAAAGTGTTTACTATAGGATGACAAAGGAAGATTTTTTTTAAAAACCCTTGAAAACACCTTATACATATCCCAAAGTTCTTCAACCGAGAAATGCAAGTGTGATGATTTATTTTCACTAGAGTCAACAGAAGCACCCTGGGAGGGAATTTTACTAGAACATGAAGAAAAAGATTGGAAACTTCATACCAAGAGTTTTCTACCCTGTTACCCTAGGCATAGCCCTGCCATCTCAAAGATATGTCCCATGCTCTTGTCAGCTGGGCCCACCGCATCTTAGACATTTGGAATAATTTAGAAGTGAGTGGGAAAAGATTTGGATGCATAGGCAATGCAAATCTTTCCTCTGCACCTTTGCTCTCTCATCTTCTTTCTCTACATATTTTGATGAAGTGAATAAAATAATGTTTCTTTCTGTAAGATAGAGAACATGCATGAGTGCGCGCATGTGCACACACACACACACACACACACACACACCTATGTTGCTCTGGGATAGGCTGCAGTTTTCACGTAAAATACCTGTATGTTTCACCTTATTCTCCAGGGCTTCAAATTGCAAATCTTGTGATGTGCTGTCACAACTTATGCGTGACTGACGGGTTACAGAGCCTGCCGATCTATATGGAGAGGTGAGAATTTGTCACTGTGCATAAGCAGAAAGATCATTCAGATACAGTGATAGATCTATTCTTTTTCTGGATTCGTCTGCTGCTATATTAGGGTAGCTCGGCAGCTGTCAAATCCAATTGTGAACCCGGCTTTGTGATTAAGAATACAGAAAAAGAAACAACAATGTCCTGACATAGCCACTTCAGGGTACAGTAGCTACAGAGGGAAAATACTATGGTGAGCATTATGGCGAAATATTTCCTGACACTTAAGCTACTGTAGGGGCTGCAGCAGCTATCTCAGCATGTTTTCTTAGGCATCATGGAAATAGTTTACATGTTCTGTTTTTGGGGTACTCGCTAGCATATGGGGTATAAATGGGTGGACAAATTCACACAGAACTCAGTCTGACTTTCTCCAGGCTTGCTAATTAGAATTAGCATCTGTAATTAAAAATGAACCCATCACTCTCATGCCAACGGCAAAATATGGTCCAGTGACCCTTAAACAAGCTGCAATGGGGTTCTATGAAAATGTTACAGATTTTGCAAAACTCATTAATGATGCTAAAGACAATGTGCTCATTAGATTGGAGGGTATAAAATGCTTGCAGTGGCTTATCTGCTTTTGTGTTCATTCACTCAGCTGTGTTCATTACTATTCATGTGGATTAGAGAAGGAAAAAAGAAGTAAGATGAAAAGAAATAATATCAAATCATTATCAATCATATTTAACTAGTGCCCTTTAATAACCAAACGCCATTCAGGATTCCATGTGGAGAAAAGAAAAACACCTTGTTTCTCTGAATTCTCTCATTTCCATACAGGAGTGCTAAAAGGTATTTTGTTTATTTTTTTAATCCGGGTATGAACCTGGCCATTTAAATCAGAGACAGGAAACAGCAAACATAGCGAAGGGATACTTATTAAATAGAACTTCACCAAAAGTCACTTTTGGATACAGAGTTTGCAGAGCACCCAGGGAGAGGTGAATATTTTGGTCAGTAGCACAGGTCTCTGGGTATCACAGTGGTCAGCCGCTGTTTGGGGGATTACCTGACTAAAGAAAGGAGTCAGTGGTGCAGTGCCTTTTATTAATCAATGCTTAACAACCCCAGTAGGTGATTTTTTAAAAAAACATTACCAACTTTTAACTATTCAGTAAGAGAACAAAATCAGTATTCCTAAGTCTTGCAGATTAAAAAATAAAAAAAATAAGTTTCTCTAGGTTCTTCCTAATGAAGGAAACATAACTGCTGTAGCTTGTGGACACATATACAAAGCTAAGCTTGGAAGGACTGGTGCTGCTGTCTCTCTGCACTGAGGTTGAGCCTGACAATCAATTTAAATAAATTAAATAAGCTTGATAGGCCCATCCATATTACATTAATTCTTAAAAATGTAAGAGAATAAAGTGTTTTGTTTTTGTTTTAACAGCAAAGTAAGAGGCTCTCATGTTTGTTTATTAACCCTCAGAGGGCTGTCCTGTGGTTAAGCCTTCCCTGAGGGAACTCTGCCTCAGTGTTGCCCACATCGGCACTCTTCCAGGTTGGGGTGCTGCTGCCACTGTCACTGTGAGTAATTTTTTAGGACATTTTACAGAACATGATAAAAAATAAACAAACAAAAACAAAAAGCAAAAAATGAAGATCTCATCATGTTCCCAGAATGGGAACAACTGAGTGCAGATTCTTATAGAACTTTAAAGACAGCCTTTACATTTTTGCATAAATATGAGGAAAGCCACAAGAAAAACATTTTGGCACTGGCTGGATCCTATCAGGGGAAGGTATCTATCATGCTCCCGCATGGGGAAGTGGTACGTATGAGGCAGTTCCAGAAAGTGGGTTAGAAAGTCTTCCAACAATGTTTGTATGGAGCAAAAGTAGAAAACTGAAGCACCTATGGAGGACAGGCAGGAGGTAAGACAAACTGAATTCAGTAGGCAACAGGAAATAAGTATGCAGGTCCCTGAGAGCTGGGACTCAGCTCTCATTACTGCCCTGAGTCAGAGGCAAAGAGTTACTGACGTTTTAGAAAAATAAACTGGAAGTCTAGATTTTCACAATATAAAAATTTAAGTAACCTTTTCGAGATGAATCCAGCAAAAACTAAGGTTAAATAAGGTTCATCGCATCAGCTACTTCAGCTAAATGTTTAGCTTATGGCCTGTGTTATCACACTGTGTATACTTACTAAGGGTGCTCGGAACCTAAAGCTCAAATATTGTCGTGCTGAGGCTACATTGAATGTAAAGTACATAATGAAGCTAAGGAGCTTACTCCTGAAGAGCACACTAAACTGCTGAGCCAAGTGAAGAAAGTAACTCGCCACCAGTGTCACAAAACTATAGTATAGGGCAGTGTACTCTATGGTACATTACTGTATAGTATTAAGATTTCTTTTTACAAGTAAAACCTTTTGAGGAAGAGGGACCAGAATGTATAATGCAGCTTGAAAGAGAAAAACTAAGGTTAGGCTGACTTTTTGAGGCCATATATCAGACCTAATTGCTGAGAAAAAACAGGATGGGATGGACAGCCTATTAGATCAAATTATTTTATATATGCCTCGCTAGGTAACATAACTGCTACAGAGCAGAACTGCATTCACATTTGGTCATTTCTGTTATGTATAGAATAACACAGGAAAGAGCTATAGAATATTACTCCAGTGTTTATTCTTAGAAACTAACACTAACTTTAAAGGGCATGGATAGCTAATTTAACATAAATAAACATGAAACAAGTTTTTCTGGTTGTAAACAGCTCTACAGAGTTATGTGTTCTTTTATTTTTATTCATGGTGACAATGTGCCAACTCAGATGAAAAGAAACCCTGAAGATTTTTATAGGCTTCAAACATCACATAGCATGAGTTCTCGTGAAAAATTTTCAAGAAGTGACTTTAAATGGCAATAATTTTGACACTGAATTCCAAGACTGAGAATTCATCATCCTTCCATAAGCTGCATTCTATCTGCAAAAGACATTGCTATCTTTATAAAAAAATTCTAAGGTTTAGCAGGCTTAGACTCCAAATTTTCTGGGGACTGATGGAAGGAGAAAATCTAAGTTAATTTGTACTTTTTTTAAAGAATACAAAGGAGGTACTTTTTTTTTTTAATATAGAGGTTATTTATTTATTTTTTTCTATAATAAGGAAGCCAAAATATCAGTACTTTTTTTTAATTCTAGTTAAAGAAGACCATTATGCAAAATTACATGTATCTACCTGAAACTAAGACAACTGGACAAAACTTACCCAAGCCCTGTCAACTCATAATAGAACTGTGTTTTGCAGGTGGATAAAATGGCATAAAATCACAAACTTGGAATTTCTGAAATGGGCCTGCCATTCACTTGGTATGGGAAACTTAGCTTCCCCAGTGAATCTGTACTTCATACTTGGGCATAATGTATAGGAAGCAAGGAGTCGCAGGCCACGTTTATTTTGTGGAAGACATGGACCTCAGTGAAGGTAACATCTTGCATTCATTGTGGCTGTGATGCTGTGGCATTACGGCCACATCTTAAAAACTGGAAAGTTTGACTTAGAACTGTACCTCAATGAGTCATTTCCATCTTGATACAATAAAAAGTGAGATCACAGTATTTACGTCTAGGTTGGGTTTTTAAGGTGGTCTGAGCCCACTCACATTGACGTGAGAGTGTTCTCAGTCCCAGCGCTTCCACACCTAAATACTGCCAGATGTTTGAGGTTTCCATGAGATGAGAATTGTGATAATGGCTTAAAATTGGGTACTTCCAAATTCCTAATCGCCTGAGATTTTTTCTTTCTTATGTAATATGTGCTGGTAGGATTAATACTTCCCCCATTCCTCAACCACTTTCATGGATAGAACCTACAGTCTTCCTACTCAAAATGGTGGTTAAATAAAGAAAAGCTGATCAACATTTTGTTGAAAGCAGTGAAATGGACTTGAATCCTGTGGTTTGCAATTTGAGCTCTACCACTCACTGAATATGGAACTAGGAGAGTGTTGTTTAACTTTCTCAGCCTGCCTTCCTCACCTAAAACGTGGCACTCTCCTGTTTCCAGTTGATTGCATTCTCTCTCTCTCTCTCTCTCTCTCTCTCTCTCTCTCTCTGTATTTAGGACAGGGTCCACAGGGTCTACAGGGTCTTACTATATAAATCAGACTCCTAGTGATTCTCACGTTTTCAGTCCCACAAAGCGCTGGGGTAACAGGCATGTACCACTATCCCCAGTGTCCATCACCTTCTGAGCACACCACACGTGGGTGGAGCCAGCACAGCAAACTGGGGATTGAACCCCAGCTGCTGCGCTCTGCCTAAGGAGGCACTTTAGTCTACTGAGCTATCAGGCTGACCCTCTTCTTAATTTCTTATGTTTCTCTCTTCTTCCAATTTTACATGCATATGTCCTGTAATATGAATAACTGGTTAGCAGGTAGCACTACGTATTACAACAAGCACTGTAACATTCATATTATTTTGTTAAATGAAATTCTGTATTGCTTGTAGTTTTTTGTTTTAATTCTAACTTGTACTCTCTTGAACAAATAAAAATAATGACAATATGTAAATACAAGGCTGTGGTAAGAATAATGATATGTCTTTAGATTTTTTTCCTATTTTTATTGCATATTCTCTAACATTTTAGAGAATGAAGACATGTTTTATACATGTGGTCAACTTGATAGCATTGCATTATGTTTTATCAGTGCTTGTGGGACAAATGCTGCTATACATAAGCGTGGAAAAAAAAGAAATAGGGAACTTGCTGATTGTAATTGTGACCAGTTATTTGGGATTTACTAATATATCTACCTCTGTGGTATTCACTATTTAATCATTAATATAATCTAATGAAAATACAAATAATCACATTGGACCAAAAAATGGTGGTATTCATCTCGGAGAATTGTTGGGAAGATTAAAGGAGAAAACAAAGTTCAAACCCTTAAGGACAGAGTAGACACAACAAATATTGTTCACCTCCTATACCACAAGACCCCCAAAAAGGAAACAGAGCTAGTGCCTAATAGCTCATCAATAAATGCCCCTGTCAAATTACTGCCAAAGGAGACAATAATTTCAGTACTATTACAAAAGAAGAAGACATTATGCTGAAAAGAAATAACTGGCAGGTAATCTCTACATGGTAGCAAACACCCCATTAAAGTCACAGTTACAGTGCTGAGAGGACTTCCGGTTCACCCTGAGCCCATCTCTGTCTTTCCTTCATTTGTTTGCAGTTTATGAGAGGGGAGTGAACAGCACTTGGGTCTGGTGCGCGACTCAGGCGTTTAAACGTCCAGGCGGCGGCACTGACTGACGGCTGTGCAGGAGAGATTAGGAGACACTTGAGACGCTGATGCCTCAGGCTTGTAGTACTAAGCATAATAAACATTTTTCTCTTTTCAGTAAACCAAATATGAAGGGAGCAGCTGTGCTAGGAAAGTAGTATTTTCACAGTTACTTCTAGTAAGAGCTGCACTTTAAAAGTGTTTCAACACTTGGGCTCTAAGCGCCCCCCTCTCCCTTTATGTAAATTACAGTTTTACTCAAGTTGGGTAATTTTTTGCTTTTCTTCCTTAAAGGCATTCCGGGTTCTTACCCCCCCCCGCCCCACTAGATAAAATGGACTTTTCAGCTTTTATGTCACTGAAGTCTAGGGAAACGGAAGTGACAGACTTGGTGTTTCTTTTAAAAGCACAGAGAGGATTTTAAAATACATTATAGCAAACTATATTTATGGTCATCTGTTGATAGTCTACATAGATCTCTGTCTTGGAAGAGTAGCTCTGAAACCTTATTTAGAAATCACGTGGAGTCGCGTCATCACTCCCGACAGCACAAACGGCCATCTATCTGTCTTCGAGAGTCTATAGTCAGCCTCCTGCTATTCTATGAACACGCTACTGGTGGAAGAACGAACTTGGTGGGCAAATGGATTCAGAGGGTATCAATTCCTAATCTGACAGCCGCATGCGATGCAGTGTAAAGAGCACTACTCATCCAGGAATGAACTTGAACTCATGCTGTGGAAAACTTAGATAAAACACAAGCTGTTGTCTGTCCTATAAAATTATGGGGTTGAACGAAATGACACTGCGACTGTTAATTCTAAGCCACTGAATATGCTTGTATGAATGAAAAGTAGTAATTCCACACAACCCCTTTTCATGCTGGTGTTCTAGCCATTTCCTGACTTTGTTTCTTTGTGCCATGATTACAAACATTACTGATTGTGCTTTTTAATTATTTCTTTCTTGAATATAGGTTTTATTAGGCCAGTTTTTAAAAAACTTCTTTTGTCACTGATATATTCTTGACTCTGAAACACTGACACATAATAGATATTTAGTAAATATGAAAAAAATGTGTGAGTCATAACTACGAGCCTTGTTTTCTATAGAGCAGGATGATGAGTAAAGTTCTTCCTCACATGCAAAGAAAATGTCTGACAGTAAATTTCTAATTTACAATTGCAATAAGAAAGTCTTTGCACAATGAGAAATGCATTTCTAGTAACTAATAATGATCCACTGCCCACGTATATGTTGTTTAGTTCAAATTCTCATGAGTTTTATGACTACTTTTAATTAATTAGCACAATAGTTTGAGCAAATAGTCTGTTTTGAGAAGTTGAAAATATACTGACATAGAAAGTTAGCATGGGGTGAAACTTATATCTTTAATTCCAACCTTCCACTCAATGAAGCTCATGGCTGGTAACTGTCTTGGAAGACCTTGCTGACCTCTTTGAGCATTTCCAGTGATAAGAGCCCAACACAGCTGTCTTTGTTGTTTACTACTTTATTTTTAAACTAAGCAAAAATTTATAAAATGTGATCAGGAGGTCCTTTCATTCCAGAAATCATGACACCATGACACCAACCATGGCTCATTGTGAGTCTAAGGAAAATGCATCTTCCTCAAAGTATGGCAGACTTTACTGTTTGGTAGTTGACAGCAAGTGTGTATTGGCTTCCTCACATGCACCATTGGTAGCTGGAAAGAGCATGAGAAATGCTGACAAACTGGGTAATCATAGGAACTGAATTTCTTAGCCTTGATTTCATCTATGTTCAAATAACTGAAAGGTAAGCCAATCACTTTTGAGACTAATTTTGCTCACCCACTTGTGGTGAGAGGTGCGTTCTACACTGCACTCTGTTCTGGTCTGTTCTGGTCCTAAGTCTGGGGGAGACGAACCTACTGGTGATGGCAGCCAGGATCTGTGGCTCCACTCTGCACAGAGCCTGAGACTGGAGCTCCCCATCAGCTCCAGCTGTGCAGCTAAGTCTGGATAAGTCTTTTTGCTTCTTCCCACAGGTAGCTTAAACTATGAAGTTCAGTGCAAGTCTTTGTTTTCCTAAGGAGAAGCATGCGTTTTCACCAGAGTAATGAACATCAGCCTTTTTATAAGAATTATTTTGGGGTTTTTGTTAAAGTGTGTATTATTAATATTTAGGGTGCATCTATTAGAGATTTGTTTTTGATTTTAAATAATTTTCCTGATGGTTCTGAGAATGTCAGGCAGGGACTGAAGAAAACAAAGTGATTCCAAATTAGGTCAGATTTTTGCAGTTTGGATGGTTTTCTTACTGGGAAAATGAACATACATAAGAAATTGAAAAGTAAATTCATAAAAGACTTTATTTTTTCTTAATGTTACTGTATCATAGTCTTTTCTCTTTTACTTTGAAAAGCTTAGTGAGAGCTGGGGAGATGGCTTGGCGGTCTAAATGCCTGCCTGGCAAGCACAAGGACCCAAGTTCAATTCCTGGTACTGTATTCTGTGCCAGCCTCAGAACACTGGGTGCAATCTGCTGGCCCTGAAAGCAGGTATAGTGGCACATGCCTGCAATCCCAGCACTGGGGATGCTGAGACAGGAGGATCACTATGAGTCTGAGATGTATAACGAGCCCCTGTATCAAAAAATAAAAAATTAAAAATAAATAAATAAAAATGTTAGTGATTGACTATAGCATGTTTGTCTTTTTTTCTCCTCAGTGTCTCTCAGTGCAGGATTAATGTCACAATCACCTCAGCGATGATTTACTGTTCAGGAGTTTTTGAGACAAGATCTATCTAGGCTGACCTTGAACTTAATGCGTGGCCCAGGTTGGAATTAAAGGTGTGTACCAACAAGCCTAGTTTACTCAGGATACTTTAGAAGAGAGGTTCTGCCTTACATGGAGATTTCAGGAAGCAGGAGTGGAACATTCTTCAGGGTGTGGTTGGAAATGGGGATGAGAAACAAAAGCAATAGAATTCTGCCCTTATTATAAAATTGGAAATGCATATTTTTTAAGTTACTCATCTTCCCATGGAAACGTTTGATCTTAAATCTGGTTTTCCACTCATCCATAGAGTTACTGGATTTATGGAGTGAAAATTCTAATTAGTGGGCACAGAATCCTCTTGTCATTTTTAAGAGGGACCCAGCAAGGAAACTCTGGCTGATTTAATAAAATGTGAAATGTAATATGGCAAACAGAAAGTTATTTTGCCAACTATATAGCTAAATCTTCAGCTTTCTTTAGAAAAGTGGAGAAGTAAAGCACTCCCACCCTATTGCTTAATTTTATTAACTAGACTGTTCAATTCTTTAGTCTCCTACCGATTTTTTAAAAAGGATCTAGGAAAGATGACATCCCCTAGCCTTGACATAATTGAAATCTCTAGCTGGTAGTGAAAAGTCCATATAACCCCCAACTTCTAAACTTCTGTGTTTTACCTACAAAGGACTTAACAGTTTGCAATAGGGATTATGGCACATAAACACATGCTTCTTTCTCCATTCAGTGGCAAAAGGACATTTTGCTTATTTTCTGACTTTCAGGAATTTAACAT
>PVKN010043461.1:0-10234 GCA_004027915.1 Capromys pilorides
TGCAAGCAGGCTCAGGGGCTGAGGGTTCGATCCAGGCCTCGCCCCCTGGAGTGTTCTGAGATGGCAATTGAGACTGAGTGTGGTGGCACATGCCCATAATCCCAGCTCTTGGGAGGCTGTAAACAGGTGGATCACTACCAGTCTGATCTAGTAGTGAGACTGAACACCCTTCCCTAAAAGAGAAACAAAACAAAACAAAGTGAAAACCACCTTTTGCCTTTGCAGTTTTTACCTAGCGCTGGTATTGGATTCCTATTGCTGCTAATCCTCCAGGTTATTCCTCAGTGTCTCTTAGACCTGTTTATGGTTGAATGGCAAAACGAAACAAAACAAAACAAAGCAAAGCGCTGGCTTGTATTATGAGCTGAATTTCTGGGCTTGAAGCCTTGAGAGGGCGTCTGTTTTCGTGTGGAGAACTTGACTGCACATCCTGCCCTACTGCGTGAATGCTGTTCTCGCTCCACTGACCTCATGGCCCACCTCATGAAGTGACTCTCTAGTTATTGAAGACGTGCTTTATATAGCATAGAAACTGTGTTGAAAATATTTCATGGTATCAAGAAAACAAAACAGTTACACTTAAAGAGAGATAAAAGTTGTATGTGTTTGCTTTCTCAGATCGTACCCATTTTAAGTGACAACTGACACTGAATTTAATGCCATATGTCTCTAAAAATCTCATAACCATTTTGCTTATAAGAAACATTTCAATTATATGAAGTGTAATCAGTACTTTTTAAATATGAATTCAACTGGTCATACTTGATTTCAGGTTTTCTTCCAGAGTATTACTGAAGTAGGGGTGAGACATTTATGCTACATGTAACTCAGGGGTAAGACTTTGATGTAAAAACTCTTATCTCTGTTAAGTGTTATTTATTTTGCTGTCCTCACACTAGAATAATTTTCATCAGTGGACAATGGCTTTATACAACTCCACTTTACATCCCAACACCTCTTTTCCTATATCAGGGATAAGGAAGTAATTGAGACTTTTAAACTTTGTCATTCTGTGTCTAACAAAAGTAAAAAGATGGTTTCTATGGTTGAAAATTTGGCTCTTGATAATTAAGTGCATACATAGGAAAAGACTATTACTACACTGTCTCTCTATGTTGAGGTCAGGATAACCTTTACATTCAGACATCTAAACCTCTGAAATATTCCTTTGATGGAACATTTAAAAAAATGTTATCCTAGAAGTCGAGAATGAGATTTTTTTTTAACGTAACATTCTATGAAGTGGAATTAGTTTAGCTCTGTCAAATTCACACTCACTTAACAGTGAGAAAATATTATATGTATATTTTCTATTAAGTGCTATGTTTTATCTCAGCCATTTGGCAGATGAGAAAATAGAGACTTACAGCATTCACATTTCTAAAATTCACAGAAAAATTTCTAGTTTAGATTTTTTTTGTTGCCAGCTCAGCCTGCCCTGGGGGCAGTGCTGGTGTGACACAGGGTGCCGGGGATTGAATCATGGTTCCTGTGCTTGCCTAAGCTTGCCTAAACCTGCCTGAGCAGGTGCTTTAGTCATCTGAGCTATCTTACCAGCCCATGGTTTAGATTTTAAAGCCAACTTAAAATTGGCTTGAAATTATCATGCTACCCAGTGGGCAATACGCTACCTATTTGACCATATATTTTTTAATTATTTACAAAGTTAGAGTCCAATAATAATAATAATAATAATAATAATAATAATAATAGGATTATTTCCTAAAATAAAGGGACACATCAGAAGCATTTTAGGAAACTTCCAGTAAAAGACATGTGGCCAGAGGAGATGGCAAATAGTTAACCACTGGTACATCTCAGTACATCCACACTGTAATAAACATAACTACTAAATATTAATCTTACATATGTTCAATCTGATCCATTTTCCTCTACGGCACACATTAAGGATATAGCTTGTTTCATTTAATAATCCTTGAGATCTTTGTAGTTCACAGCACATTTCTGAATTTTTTGACACACACAGGGAGAAAGGAAAGTTAGGGGCCAGATAACAGACCCCTGCTGCAGTCCAGATAGATGTAGGGGTGTGTTTGCTTCATTACTGTTATGGTTCGTATATAGGTGTCCCCCAAAACCTCATGCAGTCATGAGGCAGCTTCTGGAATTTGTGATTAATTACTGTGGGTGTGGGTGCGGCACCTCCCCTAGGGCAGGTGATTTGCATTTCAGTGTAAGAAAGGAAGAGAAGTTAGCTGCTTGAGCTGCCACTACTCCTCCCTTCTTTTGCTCTTGTTCATTGCTTCCACCATGAAAGATTGTTTTCTGCCATGTGCTGCTCTGCCTTGGAGGCAGCTGACTACGGACTGAAACCTCCAGCAACTGTGAGCGAAATAAACCTTTCCTTCTCTCATTTTGAGTGTTGGATATTTGTCCCAGCAAGGAGAGAAAAGTAACTAAGACAATGACCAATCATGTACCCTTCTCTATACCACACACATAGCACATGTGCTTTTTTTCCTCACCTTTACTGAAGTACTCAGCACTACTTTTTGGTAAAATATCTACAACCAAGAGGAAGAACCTATATTGTTACTCTACACTGAGGTTAGAGCATATTTTGGTTTACGGTAGTTTTGTCCGTGATGACTGTGGGCAGTGTAAGAAAACAGCTTTGTTAAAAACATTTTAACAATGTTCATGTGTCCCTCTTAATTTTTCCCCCAAAATCCCAGTTCTACATTTCAAGTAAACCTGAATATCAGTTCCACAGGTATGATCGTATGATCGTGCCAGGAAAGAATATCAGTATGGCTTCTCCCAGGACGTCAGCTTCACATGCTGAAGGCAGAGTCCCAAGCAGTTGTGCAATGGGAGAAGCGATCTTTGCTTCAGGGACCACCCTGGGAGGTTTTTATAGTGCGAGTCCCTCCAGGGAGCTTGGTGAACATCTGAGCTGCACAGTGAATGTGGAATAACAAACAAGGCCTCGGATTCATGAGGTATTTTTATCCCAACATTTTAGAATTCCTTTCTCCTTTCTAGATGCCTTCTGATCTAGAAAAAATGGGGCTGGTGTCCCCTGACTGAACTGATTCAGCACTGAATCCCCTTTAGTGCTGTGCTCAGATGAAACTAATACTGATCTTTCCTCTCACTCAGGTTTCCAAGGTTCCATATTCTTTTCTTGCAAACATTTTGATTTGCATTATCTTCCAGATTTCTAGATGTCATCTGCCAAGTTCTGTATTTATTTTTCCTCTTTAATTCCCTGAAATTAAACAGAAAGATGACTTCACATATTCTAGGTCCTGCTCATAAGTGTACATTGCTACCTTTTGGTGCCAATTCGCTTTCTGCATTGGCTGGATAGTGTTTTCATTCTGCAATTAATTGTATTGGGGTGGAATATTAACACATATTCCTTCTTTAATAAGACAACCAGGAATCAAGAATTTTAATAAACGTATTTAATCTCTCTGAGTTTTAACTTCTCATCATTAAAATAGGCAGAAAAAAATAAGTAATTTATGCTACATTTGTCTGTTCCTTCTCATCAAGGTCTGTCTTAGTGTTCAGTGTATAATAAACACTCAACAAATTACTGCCAAATTAGATTGTATTATTTATTTTCCTTCTCAGTCCTACAGTGAAGCAAGGTATCACTGTTATTACCTCAATTATGTAGTAACAGTAGCAGGGCTTCCTTTAAAGTCCAGGGAACGTGGCAGAGTGAATTAGCGAGTAATGAATATCCAATATGAACATAAAAAATTCATTTTAATATAATGACATCAAAACTGAGAGACGATCTATATGGGGGGAAGGATCAGCCTCACAGCTTCAATGCTACAATCTTTCTAGACCAAAGCACAAATGACTTGGTTTTATTACACATCCTGTTTATTGAATTTGGCTCCAAATGACTTTTCACTGTTTCCTCAAATCAAATCTGTCTTCGAGGGAGAGACATTTCTTAACAATGAAAGGATTCAAAGGATTATGCTATAAGCTTTAATCTGAATGCAACAGAAAGAAATCCCAGCAATCTTTTCGTTACTAATTAATATTCAAATGAAAGAAAAAACCCTCTCCCAAAGGAAAAGCAGATCAGATACCTGGAATCTAGCCCTGGCTTCAGAAAGCACCAGCAGTTTGGGATGAGTCACTGCTCTATGAAGCTGTGCTTTTCCAACTGCATACTGAGGGGTTCAGGTTGGTACTTTTTGTAACTGACCCGTTTGGATTTGAACCTGGGAGGAAGATACAGAAATTGAACTTGTTATGTGTGGAATCATCTGAGATTGTAAGAATTTTATATGTTACTTATATTAATGTGACATGGCTTAGTTATTTACTCCAATGGAATGTTTTAAGAGGGAGAGGAGAAATAATTTGAGGAATAATTTTGAAGAGTCTGTGTATGGCTGTGTTGTCAGCAACATAGAATCTAATTTAAAGTAGCCAAAGCAAATACCTAAAATGAAATTCAACAGAAAAAACAAAACAAAACAAAACAGTTCTTCCTTGTATTTAGAACATCCAGGGCAAGATCTGACTTCCAGTTACACTGGATTCATGACTCAGGTGATGTTACCAGGATCCCATTGTCCCTTGCTTGGCCCTCCATTGGGCTCTGTAAGATGACTCCCTCCAGCCCCAGCTTTCCTCTCATGGAAGTAAAAAAAAATTCTAAACATCAGAGATCACTTATGTTGTTATTGTCTGAAGAAAAAGTAATATCTCTTCTGGCAGCTTTTATGAAAGTAAAGGGATGTTCATTCCAGGAACAGGGAGTGTTTCTTATTATTAGGTTACTTTGGGCTAATTGAGTGACACTCCCCTGAGTCAATCACTGAAGTCAGGAAAATCAGATGCCAATTTTGATCAGTACCAATCATAGACTATTTGTGGAGCTGAGGGTGGGCCTATTTTCATCCATAGAATATGATAGATAAGGGGTAGTAAGAGGATACACCAATGAGAAATGGCTACTAGAAGTAGAGAATGTGGGGCTGGCCAAATATTTCAGCAAATTGAAATAACTGCAAGCAAGTGCATGGGATGGGGGTTCAATTCCAGGGCCTGCCATGTCAGCCCCATCCCCAACATGCACTGAGATGGCAACTGAGGCTGGGCATGGTGGCATGCACCTGTAATCCCAGGTCTTGGAAGGCTGTAAACAGGAAGATCACTATGAGTCTGATCTAGTAGTGAGACCCTGAACACCCTATAAACCCTTCCCCAAAATACAGAAGAAAGAAGAAGAAGAAGAAGAAGAAGAAGAAGAAGAAGAAGAAGAAGAAGAAGAAGAAGAAGAAGAAGAAGAAGAAGAAGAAGAAGGGAAGAAGGAGGAGGAGGAGGAGATGTGGACATCAGAGAATGAACCCAGCAAATACTCATAAAACATGTGCAAAAATAGTAGGCAGGAACCAAAAGAGCATTTATGACATCTGAAATATTAATAACAACTTGGAGTTCATAGGATGTTTTTCACACATCAACAATGAATGAACCAATTAGCAGAGGGAGCTCCAGAGTTCCAATTCTTGTCTTAAAGAGAGAGAGAAAAAAAAGAAAAACTAAGTCTCGAAGGGTGAAATTATGAATGGTAGATGTGGGGATGAAAACACAACTTTTTAACCCCACATTTTCAGTGCTCTTCTTTTGTGAATTTTTATTTTTTATCAGCACATTTTGCAGTCCTAATAGTTCCATTCCTGCAGGGAGTCGTGGATGCTCATAGCTCATCTCACTTCACTTTTCACCCCCTCCTGCTTTCCTCTCCCTCTTTCCTGTGCATCTTCTATTTTCTATGATCCAACTTCCATTTTTTTCCTGTTTACATTCCGGAATTCTCATATTAATATCATGAAATATTTAAGCCTTTGTGTCAGATGTATTTCACTAACAATTATAGCCTCAATGTGCATTGATTTTCCTACCAGTGACTTAAGTGTATCTTTCTTTATGGAAAAGTAGTATTCATTGTGTATACATAGTGCATGTTTTAATCCATCCATCTACGGGTGGACACATAGGCCACTTTCAAGATTTAGCCATTGTGAGTTGTGCTGCAATAAACATGGGCATGCTCATGTCATTATGATATGATGGCATCAACTTTTTGGGGAAAATGCCTAGAAGGGATTAGCTAGATCAATTTGAATTCCTAGTTTTAGGTTTTTGAAGAATATCCATACTAGTTTTCCTACTCGCTGAATTAGCTTAAATTCCTTCAAAAAATGTAGGAGTGTTCATTTATCCCTGCAGTCTCATAAGTATTCATTATTTGATTTTTGAAGATAAAACACTTTTTTCTGGAGTAATACATAATCTTAATGTTTTATAATTTGCATTTTTCTAATGGCCAGAGAGGTTGAATATTTTTTTCATGTGTTTGTTGGCTATTTGTATTTCTGAAAGGTGCCTATTCATTTCAGTTCCCTATTTGTTGGTTAGGCCTTTATTGTGGGAGTAATTTTTTGAGTTGTTTGTATGGCCTAGTGTATCAATTACCTTTCTCTCCTTGCTGGGAGAAATTCCCGGCACTCAAAATTGGGAAGGAAAGATTGATTTAGCTCACAGTTAGTAGGAGTTTCAGTCCATACTTAGCTGGCTGCAAGGCAGAGTGGCACATGGCAGAGGGCAGCAGTTCATGGTGGGAGAAGGCAGCAAAACCACCAGAGCAAAAGGGAGAAGCAACAGCAACAATGGCAACAGAGAGCAACTCTGTCTCCCTTATGGTGTATTCAGGCTCTCTGCCCCAGGCTAGGAATAGTACTCACACCCATAATCCCAATGGATCATGAGTTATTCACACCTCTAGAAATTTGCCTCATAATTACATGAGGCTTTGGGGAGACAAATACACATAAACCATAACACTCCTCACCCTGAACCCCTAAAGACTCATGTACATCCCTTTATATAAAAGGCATTTTAGTGCATTTCTAAGAGTTACCAAAGTCCTACAGTTTTAGAATTGCTGAAAAGTCCACGTCTCAATTCTCCTCCAAGATCTAAGGCTAACTCAGCTGTGAGCCCCTGTACAAATGAAAAGTTAAACTGTTCCAACTTTCAGTGGCTGTTATGGTTTATGTCTAGTTGTCCCCCGAAAGCCTCATGCAATCATGGGGAAGGGACTTTTAGAGTTTGAGACTTGATTCATGATCCACTGGGATTATATGTTTTAGTACAGATGAGATTATGGGTCTGAGTCCTTCTAGGATTATGGGTGTGGCCTAAGAAGGATAGGCTGAGGCTGAGAGCCTGAATGTAATATAAAGAGAGATAGAGAGACAGAGAGACAGATGTAGGTTGTTGCTCTCTGCACCCCGGTTGGTCTGTTGCCTCTGTTGTGATTGTTGCTGTTCCATCGCCATGAACTGCATGCTCTCTGCCCTGTTCCACTCATCTTTGGGCCAGCCAAATATGAACTGAAACCTCCAGCAACTGTGAGCTAAATAAACCTTTCCTTCTTTCTTTTTGAGTGTTGGGTATTTGCCCCAGCAACGAGTAAAAAGTAACTAAGACAGTGGCACAAGAAAAACATTACCATTTCCAAAGATATAAAGAACAGGGGAATACAAAGCACTGGGACCAACACAAGTCCAAAATTCAGCAGGACAAACATGAAAACCTATAATTCCAAGTGAAATATCCAAAGCAAACTATAGCAAATTGTGAGCTCTGTGTGGCTCTGCCTCTGTGGCACTCTTGGTGATAGTTCCAATGGCTTACATCTTAGGCCAGCTTTGCTCCCTCTTTGTACTTTCCTTTATATGATCCACATTCTTGGTTTTTCCAAATATCTCGGGTTTCTGGAGCCTTCTAATTCATCAACCATGCTGAATCTCAATCTCAGGCAAAGTCTCTGGACATGAGCAAAATTCAGACAAACTTTCTGCCATGCTGTAACATAAATCATCTGGAGTCCATACAACTAATTCAGTTCTTCCCAGCAGAAACATCCTCAGGTTGGTTTTTACAGTCAGGATTTCTATCAGCCTTCTGGTCTGAGCTCTGACCAGAACCTCCCATAAAGAACAGCCAAAGCTGTTCTAGCGCTTATATTGTAGCAAACCTTTCTTATCTCTTCCCAAAAACTTATAATCCACATGGGCATTCTTAGCGACAACAACGACCCTGCTTCTCTAGCACCAAATTCTGTCTCAGTTACTTTTTTCTTGTTGCTGTGACAAATACCTACCACTAAAAGTTAAGGAAGGAAAGGTTTATCTAGCTCACAGTTACTGGAGATTTCAGTTCATACCTAGCTGGCTCCAAAGCAGACAAGGCAGAGAGCAGCCACTCATTGCAGCAGAAGGCGGCAAAACGGCAAGAGCAAAAGGAAGCAGTAACAGCAACGATGGCAACGGAGAGCAAGTCTCTCTCTCTTAAGTTGCATTCGGGCCCTCTGCCCTAGCCTGGGTGTAGTACCCGCACCCATAATTCCAGCAGCAATCAGACTCATAATCCCAAGGGATCATAGATTAATCACATCTCTAGAAGTCTGCCTCATAACTGAAGGAGGCTTTGGGGGGACAAATACACACAAAAAATAATACCTAGTTATTGGTCCTCTGTCTAAGGAACAGCTGGAAATTTTTTCCACTTTCTTTGGGTTCACTTCATGGGTTGCTTCCTTGACTGTGCAGAAGCTTTATAAATTGCTATGCTCCTGCTTGCTGATTTTTGATATTATTTCTTGAGCAAATGGGGTTCTGTTCAGAGAGTCCTTGCCTATACCTATATCTTCAAGAACTTTACCTATTTTATCTTCCAGCAGATGAAGCATTTTTGTTGTAGCATTTGGGATTTTGATCCTTTTAGATTCTAGTTTAACAAATAGGGAGAGGTACCAGTCTACTAGAGTCAGTCTCCTGCATATGGACATGCAGTTTTCCCAGCACCATTTATTAAAGTTGCTCATTTCTCTACTATGTGTTTCTGGGCCCCTTGACAGAGTTCAGACAGGTAGACGTTATGGGGGTCATTTGTGAATCCTCTGCTCTATTTGATTTGGTTTTGTTCACGTTCTGGCTCCAACTATCACTCAACAAATTCCTTGACATCTTCAAGCTCTACTTTCTTTATCTATAAAATGGAAAAATTATGAAGCCAATGTAATGTCTTAGATAAAATAACTGAGTTGTTTATTCATTTAAAATATTCAGCCCAGTGCCACATTGATAGAACACATACTATAAATGTTAAATAATACAAGTTGTACTGGAATTTCTTACTTTTTTATTATTGACATTTCTTGGTTATCTTGGTTGACATGACTTCTTTCTGAAATGAATATGAAAACAAATTGCAGTTATTGGTTATTGCCCATTTTGTTCCAAGCTGCTTCTCTGGCAAACAGTTTTACCATGGAACCACAAGTCCTGAGGATTTGCCCCTAACCTTCACTCCAAGTATTCATGAATTTGTGTAAGAATCCTAAATTAAATACCATTTCCAATAACCTCATCCTCTCATTGACCCTGCAAGACCAATTAGGCACAAGCAGCCATATGTCTCTGAGTGTCTCCATGTAACATTCTGGCCTTCAAACAACTATAAGCCAGAGCTGTTAATAATTTCCAAAGTATGAGAGAGAGCATATCACTCAGGTATGGAAAGCATATCTTCTAAGCTCTCGAGGAATTGGTCATTTCAGGTTAAAGCACAAAGCTGAATTCACTGAAGGACACTTAACTGTTATGTACCTGATTTATAGTTAGGGAGCTACCACATATTCCTTTGCACACTTGTCATCTACTGGCAGATTCGAGATAAATATTTTCCATTTGAGCTCACACCTCAAAAAAGAAAAAAAAAATCCATGAGCACAGTATTGGCCATTTATCAACTGGTCTAGAAATAAAGATAATATATAAAGAAATAAAGGAAAGAAAGGAAAAGAAGGAAAACAAAAAAGAAAGGCAGAGAGGGAATTCATGCAGGAAGAAAGACCCTTTTAAAAGTAACTGCTTCATAAAATGATTTCTATTTATTAATTTTCAATTTTATCTGCATGGTAAGCTAAATGTTGACACATTTTATGGTTAGAGAATTTCCAGGAACTTGATAAACATATGTATGCCACTGCTTTTAGGTTGATACTCATGAAAAGAAGTATTTATATAGAGTAGTCCCTCATGATTTCTTGGTTTGACTTTCACAGACTGACTCTCATGGGTTTTCAAAAAAATATTAATCTAAATTATTTATCACACATTTTTCACTATATCGTGGGATTTTGCAGTACTGTATGGTCTCC
>PVKN010043462.1:0-10256 GCA_004027915.1 Capromys pilorides
ATGCTTATGGTACACAGTGGTGAGGTTCAGGTTTGGGGCCTGACACGTAATACACATCACCTTATGATCACTTCCCTCCCCCATATTTCCCGCCCATCCTCCTCCCTCTTTTCCTTGTCATTTTCCCATTGTTAGTCTGCCTTTCTATTTATTTGTAATCATGATTCTTTGATTTTGCTCTTTGTATTATTTGTATTTAGAATCTCTCCTATTGAAGAAACCATGAGATATTTAACCCTTTGTAACTTTTTTACTTAGTTTTATAGTTTTGAGAACTATATACTTTTTAAAAGTTGCTCAATTTTATCTTTCATTATGTCTGAGGAGCACTCCACTGTATGCACATATTTTTTATCCATTCATCTACCAATGAACATGCACACTGCTTCCATGATTTAGCTGTTATAAATTGTGCTGCATAAATATGGCTATGTAGGTCTCACTGTAGTGTGATGACTTTTAGAAACATATCCAGAAGAGTTATAGATAGGTCAAGTGGAATTTCTGTTCTTAGCTTTTTGAAGAATCTCCAAAAACACTAGTTTACTCTCCCACCAACAGTGTAGAAGGGCTCACTTAGCCCCTCAGCCACACCAGCACTTGTGCTCTGAGTCCGTGCCGATGGCCATTGCTACTGGAGTAAAGTGAAATCTTACAGCTGTTTTGATTTGCACTTCTGTGATGGCCAAAGGTGCTGAACATGTTTTTTCATGTTATCTGTTGGTCATTTGTACTGCTTCTGAAGAGTATCTATTCATTTCACTTGCCCCATCTGTGTCTTTTATTTTGAGGATCCATTTGTTAATTCATTATATATCCTAGGTGTTCATTCTTTATCTTGAGGATAGTCAATAAATTCTTTTTGCCATTCTGTGTATTGTCCCTTCACTCTGTTGGTTGTTTCCTTTCATGTAATATCTGTGATATAACTTCATCTGTTGATGCTTGGCATTATTTCTTTTACAATTATGGTTCTGTTCAGGAACTGTATGCCCATTCCTGTGTAGCTATAAAAGGCTCAAGTCAACAGCTTCTGACAATGACAGTTCTGCTGATAACCCACTACTATTATGGACTATTGGACTATACATACAACTACTTTCTCTTAGTTCAATGTAAAGAAATATTTGTACTAATAGTGTTTAGAAAAGTTATCATGTCTGCATCTTATACTCTGAACAACCACTTTGAAGACAACAATATGCATTATACTAATTATTGTGGCTGTCCTACTCATGTGTTTTGGAACTGTCACATTGTTATTTCTTTCTTATTAAAATTAATAATAATAAAAAAAAACTAAAAAAAAAAATAAAATAAAATTAATAAAATTTAACAAAAGAGTTTTTATGGGGCTGGTGAGATAGCTCAGTGGACTAAAGCTCCTGCTTAGACAAGCTCAGGCAAGTGCAGGGACCACAGTTTGATCCCTGGCACCACATGCTGCAGCAACCCCACTTCCAGGGCAGGCCGAGCCTGCCAGAGTCCTGATGTAGTGGCGCATGCATGTAATCCCAGAGCTGAGGAGGCTGAAAACAGGAGGATCACTATGAGTCTGAGCTGCATAATAAGACCATGCAACAACCAAATACCTAAAGAAAGAGTTTTATTCTTTTTTTTCTTGCAGATCTATTGTTTCTGTTTTTCTACATGTGTTTGATCTACCTCAATTTGATTTTAATAACAGGTAAGAAATTGATCAAGATTTATTTTTGCATAGGAATTTTCACAGTACTATTTACTTTGTTTTTCCTGGGTCTCTGACTCCGTATAAATTTTAGAACTATTTTTTCTAGTTTTGTGAAAAAATGTAGATAGTAATTTGATAGAGATTACATTAAATTTATGTATCACTTTTGGAAATGTGACCATTTGGACAAAAGTATTTTTACATGTCCAAGAGCAGGAAAAGTCTTTCCAGTTTTTTAATGTCCTTTGTAATGTTATTTTTCAGAGTATTATAGCTTCTTGAGTATTTTTATTGGTACATGTTTCTAGCAATGTTTATACTCCCTGTGGGACATTGGTATGTGTACACAACACATCTTAATTCTTCTTTCATCCTCTTTCCCTCTCTCCCTTTCTTACTCACCCTACCTTGATCTCTTGATCCTCTTCCCATTTGAGGAAGAACTATGTCACTATTTCCTAGAATCCATCTTTTTTTTTTCTGGTACTGGAAATCAAACACAGGACCCTGCACATGGCAAGCAGGCACTTATGTTGTTGAACTATCTCCTCAGCTCTCATACCCATCTTTTATTTTACTCTTTTACTTTTTCTGCAGCAATATCATTTTTATTATAGAGGTCTTTCTCTAATAAAGACTTCTATAAAACACATTTTTTTTTTTAATTTTAGGGAAAGGTCTACAAGGGTGTTCAGGGTCTCATTACTAGATCAGACTCATAGTGATCCACCTGTTTACAGCCTCCCAAAAGTGGGGATTACAGGCGCACCACCACGCCCAGTCTCAATTGTCATCTCAGTGCACCCCAGGGGGGAGGGGGTCAGGCATGGGAGGCTCTGCACCTGCTTACAGGGACTTTAATCCACTGAGCTATTTGGCAGGCCAGGTCTTTCACTTCTTGGTTAGGTTAATTCCTAGATACTTAATTTTTTTGAAGTTACTGTAAATGGGGCATTTTTCTGTTAGTGAGTTCATTCTAGGTATATAGTAACACCATTAATTTTTGTATGTTTATATTGTGTCCTGTAAACTTGCATGTTAAGTCCTCCAGTTGTGGAATCAGCCATAATTCCAAGGAACTGCTTTTACTTTTAGCAAGGAATAGTATTTTTAAAAATCAAGATTTAAGTTGTTCATGGTCATTGATACTGGTTCACTGCTTTTAAATATAGTACTTAAAGTAGCAGAACTAGGAAAAAGCATGGAGGATGCATATTTATATCGGTAACTTATGCCGAGGTCATCAAATCCCACCCACCTCCACATGGTTCTCCCTGATTTTTCTCTGCTCTCTATTTCCACCTGCCTTCTTCCCTACTAAGTACTTGGCTGCTGATTGCATGAGCTCACTCAGATATTTGATACAAAAATTAGTTTTGGAATTGCTAAACTCAAGCTACTCTATATTTTTAAAAAGAAATGTTCAGAAGAGTTCATTTGCTTTCAGTTCAGTTTCAGTTTTTCCAGACTGAAGTTATATGCGTAGTCCTATGTTTTACAGTCACTAGTGTTATAACTATTTTTTCTAACATTACTCATTTTAAATAACATTTGGTTTGTTTCTTTTGCCTTTATTTTGAGATTATTCTCACTATCTTTGTAAACCTTATTTTCAAATATGTAGAACATTATTATCTTTCCAAAGGTCCAGAGTCTAGAAATTGACTCAGACAGGTATCACAATTCATTCCTATTTATCTTGTAGATTGTCGTTTTGTTCATTTTATTTCTTCTCCCATTTTACTATGTAAAAAGATCATGTTTATGTGTATTTTATTTTCCTTTCTTTCTGAAAGAACAAATAGCATGATATACAGTGAATTTACTATTTTTTAACAGAGACTCAGCAGTTCATAGTTATCACCTACTTTGTTCTTGCTGTGAGTTTATAATATTTTCATGTTGTGGTTATGTTTTCCCAAGTCTTTCTCCATATCCAAAAGCTTAGCATCTTAGGACCATCTTGTAAGGGTGGCTGGCTAAGCGCTCACTGAATGGAAGAAGAGAGCAGTGCTATGATCTGACTGAATGCTACTTGGCTCCACAGTATTTTCATGGCTACTTACAACCATAGGAGTGAAGTTTGCCTTCCTCAACCTTGCATTTAGTGCCTAGCTCCTCTTTCTTTTACTTATACAAACTATAGGCAGCCATCACTACGAACCTCCGGATCCCCATTTATTTTTTTATTTTTGTACTAGGAACGGAACTCAGGACCTTGCACTTGCAAGGCAGGCACCTGTGCCATTGAGCTATTTCTCCAGCCCTTGGGTCCCCATTATGACACACCCTCAGACCTTTAGGAATCTGAAGTCACATTTCAGTGTTTAGAGTTCTCTTTGGGGGTTTTGTGTCTGGTCAGCATTTGACCATATGGTTAAAGGTTTGAGACTTACCTAAGTTACTTATTAAATGACACTGACAAACTTATTATTTCTACAATAGGACATGGTAGCTGTCCCAAATAGAGCAATTTTGGGACTATATTGTGCTGAGTAATTAACTTTTGATCTCATAGTCTCCACTGTGAGATTTTGAGATCCTTGTTTTGCTTCAGTGATTACAACACTAGCACAAAAATATTTGTAATAATTCAATAAGCTGGAGCCCCTTCCATACTCTGAACCCTAATCTGTTGTACATATCTGAAGGAAGCTGTACATGAAAGTATATCTACAGATCTTTAGCACTTTGAAGGGCTAACTGGCAATATGTTTTTTTCTTCTTGACCAAATTCATTGCTGACAGGAAGGGGGCGCCATTTAACAGCTTGTGAGGAAAGTTTTTGTTATCTTTTATAGAAAGGGATAGTATGATTAATCCAAATAAAATTAAAATATATTTCATTTCATAGTTGACTCTGAGATGTCCATTTACCTAACATTTGACATCTGAGTTGAGAACAAAGACAAAGATAGCTTATCTGGTCTCCTTTACATATTTGTGCATAGCACTAATTATTCTTATAAATTCCAGGTGAACATATGAAAGGTAAGAATGTTGATAAGAACAATGGTTGGCAGCTCCTTAGGTTGTTAGAATTTATTAGTGCATATCATGAGTGTAAGAAGAGGGGCATGTGTACTCTAGTGTAACATCTGGCCTAGGGAGTTGAGTTTCTTTGAATGAAAGCTAACACATTTGTCAAGATACGCACTGATAGCGATAGAAGCACTAGTTGTGTCACAAGCATTGCTGCTTTATAAGAAGGCTGGCCCAGCTTTCAGGTCCTTGATGCCTTCGGGATCTAGGGAGGTCTCTTCCAAGTCCTGGGGTGCTGAGATTCCAGCAATGAGAATATTCACACTGACTCACATACAGCGGAAAAAGCCCCAGCAGAAACCTTTCAAAGCTGCCTACCCCTATACTCTCAAAGTGTCTCATTTGATCTGAGTCATTTTAAGGGCCTGGTCCCAACCCCATAAGGCGTAAATAGAGCTTGTTATTGTAAGAGGCAACCTCAAGCTGCTCTTCAGTGCAGTTTTATAAATAAGCCCAGGGCTGGCTCAGAAGAGGTGTAAATCTCTGGCCAAAATGAGAGAAGAGGGAGCCATTCACTTCCAACCACAGTTAACATGCTGGGTGAATTTCCAAATAAACTTTTATCTCTTTAGACTGATTGCTGGTGATAGTTAAGAGAAGCCGACATGAGCAGAGCTGAGCGGGGTGCCCACTCCTTTCTTTCAGTTCTGTTTTTCAGTACATTTTTCCAGGGGTTCCTGAGTGTCACCTAGTTATCCAGCAGGTAGAAGGGGGTCCCTACCCTGCAGCTCCCCTTTCCAGCTGAGACCAGCTCTGTGGAGAACAGGAAGATGTTGAGAGGACAGACAGCAAGCTGGTTGTTTCCTGCAAAACCATGCTGCCGTCCTTTCTTGTCCTGCTCAGAAAAGCTTCAGGAAGCCAATGAAAATGGCTTTGCATGCAATGGCTTGGGGCTCTGCAGCACAGCTTAGTGCAGACTCTGCTGCCGTGTGCGTGCAGAACAGAGCCCTTGTCCACAGACTGCGTGTGCTTTTCTAAGGAAAATGACAAAGGTGGCCTTGTCCTAAGGAGATACCTTCACTTATCTTCTTCATTTCGTTTCTCTTGATTTAGAATTTTATTTTTCCATAACATGTTTGTTCACTGACAATACCCCCTGTGCAAAACAGCAAGAGTGCATTTTGTATTTGACTTTTTTTCTCTCACTAATAAAACTTTTCTTGCATTATGTAACACCTTTGCAGTAAGAATCAGGGATTATAAATTACTGCTTAAATTTCTAGTGTTCAAAAGTAAGGTCAGTGCTTTCAAGGAATTTGATTTGGTATACTTAGGGATGCCTTGAATTTTTTTCTTCTGTTTGAAATGCCCTTTTACTTTTATCTTCTGTTTCATAAGTCATATTACCGATGAGTACGTCTTCACACAAAAGCAAAACTTCTGTGATAACTGACATGGAAGCAACTAAGGGTGATATCCTTGTAAACATATGTAAATGCAAGATTTCTTCCCAATACCCTCTCATGCTGGCCATCTCAGGGTACAGAAAAGAATTATGACTCAATACGCTGCATGCTGACATATAACCAAATAAGTAAATAGCTGGAGTGTAGGCCAACTGCTGTTTAACAGCTTCCCCAGTTACGTACACACTTTCAAGCAAGCATGAAATGTAGGTCTCGGGACATCACTTAAAAGAACCACAAATAAACAGAGTGTGATCCCACACTCCTGTTCCTCCCGGACGGCTCGAAGGCTTGGCTGGGAGCTAGGCAGAATGTGTTGCTGTCTGTCTGCGCACTGTAAACACAAACACTGCTGCTCAGGCCCATGCAGGGTCATGCTGCTGCTGACAGATGCAGGAGCCTGAGAAACTAGGGAGGCAAAGGGTCTATGACCTCGTGGCCAGGGCTGCACTGTTATTTTGTAAAGAACTGTGCTGCAGACTCAGACACTGCAGTTTCAACATCTGGGCTAAGTCGGTCGAGGGGTCTGGGAGTCAGGTTTGTCAGTTCCCAAGAGCTGCTTGCTGTTCTCACCTGCAGGATATATGTTATGCTCACATCCCACAGCCTGAGCTCGAATGCATGCCCACGTCATAGCAGGTTTGAGTGAAACATTTCTTTTGTTTTAAACCCAGTAGAACTGCAAGGTTTGTTCAAAGTTATCTACTCAAGCTCCCTCTTTCTACACATGAGGAAACTGAGGCAGAGGACAGTGTTCTGAGGAGAGCTGCCTTGTCACTCCTAGATGATTACTATCCTTAGACGTTGAACTGTATCAGTTCCCTTTTGAAGCACAGCAAACCACTCTAAAACTTTGCAGCTATAAACAGCTCCCTTGTCACGATCCTGTGTTCACTAGGACTCCTGCAGCAAATGTTGATCGGACCAACTGGCTGAAGGCCGGGCTCACCCGCGAGTAAAGATGCTGAGTCTTTATCCCTAGTTGATATTTTGTCCCAGGCTGCTTTACCATGTGAGGATCCCGGGACAGTGACCTCAGTGAGCGGTTCTTGGAGTGCCACTTCTGCCGTATTTCCACTTTTTTCCTTTGATGATCTCCAATGGCTGAAACAAAGCACAAAGATGAACCAAAGGTGAGGGGGTAGGAGGAATCTTTGAACACCTGAGATTGGTACTGGACCTGTGCACCACACAGCTTGCGAGCTGCCATGCCTCCATGCCGTCTCACCTGAGTTTCATTCACTGGAAGATCTAGAAGTCTTCCCTAGCCCCGAGGCTGTCTGAATCTCAAGGAAGAGGAAGAATGGTGTCTCCCAAGTACACTTGACTGAGATTCTCTTTTCTGTGAGAAACAGACTCATTACTACAGAGAACAGTTTGAAAACACATTGACCTTTTTTTAAAAAAAGAATACCAAAAAAAAAAAAACCCCAATACAAAACAAAAAGAAAACAGTTTAAAAAATTAGAAACAATAAAGATTTTCCCTAAACAAAATGATAAGAATTAAACAATTATTGTTGTATTGCATGTTGTTATATTCGAATTAGTTGTTCAGAACACCAGATACAAGCCTGTAAGATTGGTCAAAAAATTATAAAAATTAAAAAGAAAAAAATTAAGCATTACTGCTCCTTTCAATAGGCCAATAGAAATCAGCAGTAGAATTATCCAAGCTATCTTACATATACATATATATTATACATATATATTTCATTTCCTCTGCCTGTCTCTCTCTCTCTCTCTCCTCTCTCTCTTCCTAGACCAGTCTTGATGCCTCAGAAGATGACAGCTGCCACCTTTCTGTCTTCTCTGCTTCATGTTTGATGAATTTGGCCTCAATCAATGGAGGCTCAGGATCAAACGCCTATTTGTTGGCATTTCTGGCTTTACAGTAACAAGGCAGAGTGGCTCCTCTCAGGGGTTCAGTGGCCTCCCAGAGCCCTGAGTTCCTGGACCCAAGCGCTGGAGCACAGCCCTTGGACCATGGGATTGAGAACAGCTGCTGCGAGACAGGCCTGGTGCAAATCCCTGAGAGCTGCAAACCCCAAGGCACACTGCTCTCTGCATTAGAAGACAGTCCCGGCCGAGCCAGCGTTGTTGAGAGACGCAGAAGTACGCCATGGCCTTTTCTGGGTTCATGTTTTAAAGCATTTTCTCTGAGTTAGTGTAGAAGCACCATTTTCTTTAAACTACTCTATTTTTTTCTTCATAAAATTTCCTATTAAAAATGTGTTGTGTGCATAGCATAAAAAGAAGCCATGCAAATGGATATACACTGAAAATTCATCTCCTTCCTGCTCAGCTCCCTCCCTGGAGGCAGACAGTAATGCCCATCTCTCGTGTGTAGTGCCTTTTCTGAGACAGAATGCTTCTACCAAAATATATATGGACACTAGTATATATGAACTATATATTATCTATACTATATGTTATATATAATATGTATATACTAATATCTTACACTAGTCTTCAATGATTTTAACTTTTCTTCTGAAAAACAATTTCATGGGCTGGCCAGATAGCTCAGTGGACTTAAATGCCTGCTTAGGGGTTTGAAGGGGTTGGGACACAGAGACCAGGGTTCGATCCCTGGTGTGCTGTGCCAGCTCCACCCTGGGATGTGCTGACAGGGAGTGAAACTGGGTGTGGTGGCACATGCCTGTGATCCCAGTGCTTGGGAGGCTGAAAACAAGAGAATCACTATAAGTCCAATTTGTGTAGTGAGACCCTGTACCAAATACATAAAAAAAATCATCTGAGATCATTCTGTATAAACAGATAATCAACTAAAAGAGCTAAAAGAGCTCCTGTTCTCATCCACATAATGTCTACATTGCCTCATTTGACCTTCACAAATGCCCTTAACCTTCTAGTATTCAGAGGGTTTTTTTTTTCCGTTTTGTTTTTCTAGAGCATCTTATAAGTCATATATTTTCATCAATAGCAAGTTGGATATTCTGTTTCTCCTATTGTTTATATTTTCTGCCATAAGCTATTAAAGTGAAAACAAGACTCTTCCCTCAGTTCAGAAGAGTAGGTTGTAAGAAGTAGTCATATAGCAATGGTGGAACAGAAGAAAATCCGTCAATCTTCTAGTTTTCAAGTATTAGTTTCTGCTTTGGTCAAAATGAAGAATAATGTTGCTCAAATAAATGATCGACATGATAAAATTTAAACACATATTCAAACGTGTTTTTAATATCAGAGTATTATACAGCTATTTTACAGCTTTGTGTTAAATATTAGTACCTTCTTACAATCAAGATATCATTACCTTTATTTCTGTCTTCCTTCCTTCCTTTCTTCCTTCTTTCCTTTCTTCCTTCCTTCTTCCCTTCCTCACTTCCTTCCTTCCTACCTTCCTTCTTTCCTTTGTTCCTTCCTTCCTTCCTTGCTTGCTTCCCTCCTTCCTTCCTACCTTCCTTCCTTCCTTGCTTGCTTCCTTCCTTCCTACCTTCCTTCTTTCCTTTGTTCCTTCCTTCCTTGCTTGCTTCCTTCCTTCTTTCCTTTCTTCATTCCTTTTTTTTGTATTTAGTACATGATCTATAGGGTTTCATTACATAGATGGGACTTGTAGTGATTCTCCTGTTTTCACCCTTTCAAGCTCTGAGACTATAGACGCACGTCACCAGGCCTGCTCTCAGTAACTGTCTCAGCGTGCCCTGGGGCAGGGCCGGGACATGGGGATCAAACCCTGGTCGCTGCGTCTGCCTACAAAGGCATTTTAGTCCACTGAGCTATTAGGTTGGCCCTCATTGCTTTTCAAGTACCCAACATATGCAGGGGATGTCAGAAATAAGTGAAGTTCTGAAAATCCAAACCTGAATGTGCTTCTTCTCTCTACCTTGACCCCAAGGGTGCCCTTCATCCAAAGTGAGCTTGCAAAACCCCTATTGCTGAGCCAGGCACATGCTCGCATGCCTGGCACATGCCTTGCGCATGCCTTTTGGAGGCCAACTGACACTGAATGAAAGTAGTCCCCATCTTTTGTTTGCTCATTCGTGTGAAGGTGAACACTAGGCTCGCTCCCAACTCTGGTTCCTGTGAGCAAGACTTTCGTACACATGGCATACAACTATCTCTTTGAAATCCTAGTTTCTTTCTTGTTTTTTTTTT
>PVKN010043463.1:0-10241 GCA_004027915.1 Capromys pilorides
GCTCTGCGCACACAGAAGGCCCCTGCACAGCATGCGGCCTCCGCGCTCGGGCTATTTAGAGCCAGGAAAAGTGAAGCTCGCCACCACACAAAAGGCCTCCCCAACTGTGTATTGCTTATTTCCTCACATTGTGGGCCGCCAGGATCTGTTGGCAAATGTGCGGTGAGTCAGGCCCGCGCTGCTGATTCCAAGGCCCAGATAAGGCTGCTGGAAATACCGCCGCGAACCCGAAGAAGGGGCGCGGCAGCCGCCCGCTTTATCATGCTGCTCTGGATGACGCCAAGGGCGGGTCCTGCTGGCCCAGGGCTGCCTGAGTCAAGGCGAGGTTGGGTTAGAGCTGCAGCCGACCTGCACGATCTGGAGATCTGGACACGCGGTCCGTGCCTTGGGCTGAATTCACTCAGCCGTCGCAGAGCCGCTAACAGGGCAGCGTCAGGCTCTTGGCACCCGCAAGCGTCCTAGGCGTGAATTCCATGGCGCGGCCTTAGGCACGCTTCCCCGAAGGTTCTCATCCAAGCAATCTTTCATTAGCTTATTACTTCCCCTAGAAGTAGGCAGGTAGCAAATAAGGAAGCAGAAGTGAACTCCTCCTGGTCCAGGATTCCCCGCTAGACACCAGCTCCCACTCCTCCCAGTTCCTGTCAACCGCGCCATCCTTTCTCCTTTTAGGGGGTGCTCATGCCTGAGCCTTGATCATGCAAGGCAAATGCTCTACCAAGGAGCTACACCCCCAGACCCTACTTTCTGTCCCCATGAATGCAACTGCTCTGCCACCTTGCAGAGCTGGCTCACGTAGGACTCACCTTTTGTCACCCATTTCACTGAGTGTGACCCCTTCCAAGCTCACCCACGCTACGTGGCATGTAAGGTCTGATCCAAAACTACCACGGATGTGTAGATTTTTTTAAAAAATGTGTTACAGTACCAGATGCCTTCTCATAAATGCTCTGCCTCTCTCTGCTGGCGCCCCTTGCCTTCAGAAGCAGCTCTGGGAGGCCTCTTCCTTAAATGTCCTTAGCTGTGCCTTTGTGGCTTTCTCAGTATCCTGACTGAGCTCAAAATGCTGCCTTATACCATCTTTTTTGACTTTGGGCAAGAGCCCTAGGGCACCTGGTGCCAGATCTGGTGAATAAGGTAGACAAGGATGTGCCTGAATGCGGGACAGCAGGAACATCCTCTGTAGTTTTTGTCACACCTTATAAAGACACTCACCAAAAGGACTTCCAGAACTGTTTTTGGGAAGTGGCAAGAATGATGGGATTAGTGACACTTTGCCTTGTATTGTAGTGTTTTAAAAATTTAAACGTTAACCATGTATTTTGGTCACATCTCATATATCCGAACTTCCTTCCTAGTTAAGATTGCTGGGCTGGGGAGATAGCTCAGCAATCTAAGCACCTACCTTTCAAGCATAAGGACCCAAGTTTGAGCCCCAGTACGGCTTGCCATGCCGGCCCAGGAACCCCAGGTACACTGTGCCCGCCACTGAAACAGGGCATGTTGGCCCATACCTGTAATCCCAGCACTGGGGAGACTGAGACAGGAAGATCACTATGTGTCCAAGCTGTGTAGTGAGACCTTGTATCAAATAAATTAATACAAATTTTAAGAAAAGATTGCTTACTATAGACTGAGCACACTGACCCATCAATGGGCGTTTCTCATAGCATGTTAACCTAATGAATTACTATTTTATAATGAACTTATTCCTCTAGCTGACTTACCAACTCCTTAATTTCTAGGGGCATCTGAAGAACTGTTTGAAGACATTGTTTTTTCTGATCAACCCAGCTTGTAGCCTGGCCAAAGTTTCTCCCAATTGTCCATGGACCCACATATCCCAACCTTTTTCCTCAAAAGCTGGGGTCTAGCCAACCCTTTTAGCTTTACTTTTCAGCTCCATCACTGGTCTCATCTCTGTACCCACATCAGCCCAGTGTGCTGGGCACACAGGTGACACAACTACCAGAGAATCACCCCGGGGAAAGCTGGGACCAGTGTGAGGGGCCCCTTCCTCTTTCCCACACTGCCCCTACTATGTGCTTCCTGGAGATTCCTGCTCCACATCCCACTGCAGTGAGGCTCATCTCAAAGGGCTGGTGGGGTGCAGTGGGACTGTGTGTGGCCCAAGTGGATTCTCGGGCTGGCTGGCCTCTCCCCAGATGCAGCTGTGCCACTGACTTGCTTGGGTCCAGGACAGGCCACTCTTCTTCAGGCTGCATTTGGTTGTGCCCTGCACAGCGTGGACGACAGCACTGGCTGTGAGGATGCGCCCAGCGCTGCATCCACAGAGTGCTTCTCACAGGACCACACTGGGCAGCGATTACTGTGCTTTTCTCATTTTGCAATGATCTCCAACTGGATTATAAGCTTTAACTCGTTTGTTAAGTTTCTGCTCTCTCTTAAATATTTTTTATTACTTTTATTTATTTATTTATATTTTTAAATTTTTATTTATTTATTTGTTTGCTTGTTGTGTTTGTTTGTTTCTTTATTTATTCATTTTGTGGCTGGCTCAGCCTGCCCTGGTGGTGGCGCTGGCGCAGCATGTGGTGCCGGGGATCGAACTGCAGTCCCTGCAGTTGCCTGAGCTTTCCTTAGCAGGCGCTTTAGACTACTGAACCATCTCGCCGGCCCTTTATTACTTTTAATAAGAAAAAACAATGAGACAGTTTCAAAACACATTAGTAGGACAGCCATAACGAATGATACAGTGCATACTGCTGTCTTCATAGTAGTTGTTCAGAGTATAAGATGCAGACCTGATAACTCTTCTAAACACTATTGGTACAGATATTTCTTCTCACTGGACTAGAGAAAGCAGTTGTATGCATAGAGCAATATCCCATGATGGTAGTGGGTTATCGGCAGAACTGGCAATGTCAGAAGCTGTTGACTTGAGCCTCTTACAGCTCAGCATATGAATCTGGCTTTACTTGTTATTGTCTTGTGGTTAAACTTCTCTTAAATATTTTTGGATGCTTAATTGTACGCCAGATACAAGGAGCACACTGGGACATAAAACAAACAAATAAACAAAATCCCCAATTATTCCCTGTGCTCCTCAGGAGTGCACAAGATATATTTATGTCTCTTTCAAGAGTCCCATGGCTGGGGACACAGCTTGGCAGCGCAGTACCCACCTGGTAAGCATGAGGTCGTGAGTTCAATTCCCAGTACCAAAAAGCTCACACATTGGAAACCCCATGGTATTGGGGTGCTATATTGCTCTTCCCCTCCATCCCTTCCCTTTTTCCCTTCTTTCCTTCTTTACTTTCCATCTTTTTTTTTTTTCTTTTCTGTTTTCCTTCCTTCCTTCCTACAAGGCAAATAGTATATGTGTAAGTGAATGAAAGCCATTCGAGGGGAAAATCACACGGCGTGAGAGTGATGGTGTATCGCTGGCTGTAGCCATTCCACGAGAGCGTCTCTGAAGAAGTGACACTGGGCAAACCTTGAAGAACTGTGGGTTATCCACCCATGCTGACCTGGGGGACAGCTGCGACCCAGGGCCGGACAAGGCATGGTGTGCACGCGAGGTGAGCTGGGTGCCGCCGGGAATGAAGTCAGGGCCACGGGCGGGAGCAGATGGGAGCCTTGTTGGGGGTAGAAGATACAGCGAGAGGCTGAGCTCTTCTTTCTAAGCAGGTCGGAAAGTCCTGGATGAGCACCACAAACATGGTTGAGCCGATGGGAGCAGGCTGGGTGCGCAGCTCCAAAAGCCTTCTGCGCTGGGGATGTGCAGCGAGATGTCTAGGGAAAGAGGCGAAAGACTGGGTAGGTGGTGGACTCATCCACACGCACGCACATGCACGCACGCATGCACGTACCCCCCCACACGCATGCACACGCACACATACATGCACGCACACACACACAGACCCACTCACACACACGCACACACACGTATACACATACATGCATGCACACGCACACATGCACACACATGCTGCTGCACAAAGGTTCCCGGAGCAGCACTTCCGAGCAGGGCTGACCCGGAGCCCGCATTCCTCAGCCCTCCCCTTCGTGGGCCCCTTCGCTTGTTCTTTAACATTCACAAACCTGGGGCAAGTGGAAATTGTGTCATCAGACCGAGAGGGCCAGTTTTTAGAAATGTATTTACCCTGAAAATCTTCATTTAATCATGTACAAATTAGAGGAGTACATTTAATAAATTTCTAAATTTGATGGGACAGAACTTTAAGAAGAATTTGAAACATATCTGCGACCTCTTCCTGTGAGGTCTGAGGCCTGAGGTGTCCTGTGAAAATGGTTCGCTACTCTCTCGACCCAGAAAATCCCACAAAATCATGCAAATCAAGAGTCTCAAATCTTTACGTTCACTTTAAGAACACACGTGAAACTGCCCAGGCCATTAAGGGTATGCATATCCAAAAGGCCACCAAGTATCTGAAGGATGTCACACTAAAGAAGCAGTGTGCGCCATTCCCGTGTTACAATGGTGGAACTCGTAGGTGTGTCCAGGCCAAACAGTGAGGCTGGACACAGGGTCGGTGGCCCAACCAGAGTGCTGAATTTTTGCTGCACATGCTTAAAAATGCAGAGAGTGATGCTGAACTTAAGGGTGTAGATGTAGATTCTCTGGCTATTGAACACATCCAGGTGGACAAAGCACCCAGGTTGCACCGCCGTCCTTACAGAGCTGGAGGCAGGATCAACCCACCCACAAGCTCCCTCTGCCATACTGAGGTGACCCTCACTGAGAAGGACCAAAGTCTTCCTTAACCAGAAGAGGGAGTTGCACAAAAGAAAAAGATATCTCAGAAGAAACTGAAGAAACAAAAACCTATGGCATGGGAATAAATTAAGCATAAAATAAATGCAAATGAAATATATCTGCGACTAGCAACGTGATGTCGCATACCAGAGAGAAGAGACAAACACAGTCCTCTCATTGGTTCTACATACAGTGTGCATACTAATGTAATTTTAATATCTCTGGAGTGAGACTTTTAAAAACTTTATGGTAAGCAATTTTTAATATTTAAAAATCATCCTATTTAAATTCCATTTTTCTGGTTGAGACTAAGCAGCTGGATAGTATAGCTTACTGTAAGAAGTGATAAGGGACTGTGGATTGGCTATGGTGCATACTCTTTCAATGAACCTGTAGAGATCTTGTTATCCCATTTAAAAGGAATAGGAATACCTCTACCCCTCTCCTGTAAAGTTATTTATTTCAGGCACTGGTAGGTTATTACTAATCTTAGTCCTTCACTCATCTCCCACCCTCTAATCCATGTCTAAGAGAAGAAGGAATCATTGATTAGCCAAGCTGAACATCAAAGGCATGATGTTCTCCATAAATCAATCCCTCCATTCTCTGAATTGCTCTGTTGATTCCTCCCAAATGTCCCCATTCATCTATTGAACCAGGCATTCCTAAAGCCTCAGGTTTGTTGTCAGAAATCCGCCTCTTTTTTCTGTTTTTCTACTATAAGTTATCACTCAACTCGTGATGCTTCCAAGAAAATCAAGTTGGGACCACCCTTGTGACCTGCAGGGGGACACGAGACGCCAGCAGTGCACCTCTCGGCCTGGCCCCGGGAGCAGCTCAGATCGAAGACCCTCAGAGTGCTGTTTCCTTAGGAAGCACATTCAGCTCTTGGTCAACACGAAGGTGATCCATTTGGTTTTCTTGTTTCCTTCTTCTTCTTCTTTATAAGTAAAATTACTACAACCTCACCAGACATGTGTATTGATTTCCGCCTCGGGTTTTTACCTGTCTTCTCGATTTTGAGGACATTACCAAAGGGGTCTATCGATCCGAGTGCTGTCTGTCACTTCTTTGGGTGCAAAGGACAGCAGCCCTGTCACCTTCATGCCCCAGAATGGGACGAAAGGTAAAGGGTCAAAGATGAAAGGCTGCTAATCCATCCTTCTGTGCAGTCGGCCTCCCAGGAGCCCCCGAGCTTCTGTTTACATCTGTCCTGGGAGCAGAAGATGGAAAACTTCTGTTCCCAGCTCCCTGCACGGGTGTAGGTGAGGCAGAACTGGCCTCTTCCTCAGTTTCTCATCAGGGGAGATGGATTACTTGTTGTGAAGCCCGTGGCCTTGTTCGGTAAGGAGCTAGTGTTTCCCGGGCTCTGCATTTGTTGCCCAGTGTGCCGGGGCTCCATCTGTCAGAGGAGCTCAGGGCTTTCGGGCATTGACTAAAGAACAACCAGATCAATTTCCTCTGAGAAGTGGAACGCGGAGGGCTTGGGTCTGCTGTTTTTTTCCCTTAAGTTCTGACGAGGCCATTGATCTCATTGTTGAACCGGAGCACGGGGGGTCAAGGAAGCCTCATGAAACTAAGAGAAAGAATCCAAAAGAAAAAAGAAAGCAGTGATTACTTAGCCATGTCCATGGGCTGGCCAGGGAAACCCAGCAGGCCAGCTAGCCACAGCCAAACCCACCTCTCTTATAGCTGCCTCGGCAGCTAACCTGAGCAGCTAGTTCACCTCCCGGGACTCTGCTGAGCCCGAGAATACGTCACATGAATTCTCTCATCTTAGTCCCAGATTATTGTTCCATAGCAAATGTGTATGTGTCACTGGACTTCTGAGCAAGCCACCTTCCATGACCCGCTTTCCTCTAGAAAAGCCCGCTCTCAGATCTTTTGATAGCCCTCCAGTCACCTTTAGGTAAATGCCTGCTAAGATCCTTGGCATGCACACAACAGCTTCTGTGCTCCTGCGCTCTTGCTCTGCTGTCCAATCCCGGTGGTCTCTGTCCTTCCCCCAGCAGACATAGACCTGCTGTGAGGAGCACAGCTTATGGATGAGGACATCTCATGCCACCTACACTTCCAAAGAAGGGGCCTAGCAGAACTTCACCTTTTTCAATCCTTTTTTTTTTTTTTTTCCTAAATAGGTCTCTAAAGCTTAAGCCTCAGGCCTTACAACAACTGGAACCACGTGGCCCTAACTCGGTACCTCTTTTGTCCCAATCGTGTACTGGCCACGTACTGACCATATGGCTTCTGTGGCCTGGAGCCAGGTTGCCCGTGCCTTGTTCGTACCTGCTCACCCTCCCTTGCCCACCACAGACTCTATGTTCCCCAAGAACAGGGAGGACTTCTGTTGTTCTACACCTTCGAGGTGTAGCTGAGCTGCCAAGTGAGTATGCAGAGTAAACAAGGGATGGACACCAGGATGCTGTCCTTTACTTATGCCATCTGATGTATTCGCCCATGGCAGTGGCCAGCAATCCACACAATGTGTTATGAGAAGTTTCATTATGAGGGCCTTGTGCTCCTTCTCCTTCTTTGACCAACGCCAAGAAGCTCACTTTGCAGATGACGAGACCCAGGCCCCAAGATATCAGATTGTGGACTCAAGTTGCTCAGCGGTGTGGTGGTGCCAAGATCATAAATGCAGTGAACGGATCTTGCACCCTCCATGACACTGCTTCGAAGTCAGGGTCGTCCACTTGCACTGGAGTTCCATTTTCTTTCTGCCCCAACTCACTGTCCTGAGGACAATCCAGGAGGGAAGCCAGGGAGTGGGCCCTGTGGTGCACAGCTGGTCCTGCACCCAAGGTAGTTGAGGATCTTGCTTGCCTCTGAGTTAAAAGCCCTGTGTGTTGGAAACAGAATTGGAAGTTATTTCCATAATGAGCTTAGTGTTACTGAATATAAGGCACCCCTTGGTCAAGGCGGAGGGGATTCACTCTGTGGACTGAGGAGCAGTCCCATGGCCCTGCTGCAGCGAGGACCCCACAGGTGTGCGGACAGGTTCATCCATGCCAGCTCCCTCCAGTTCTTAGCTGGCCCTGGTGGTGCATCACAGCATCCTGGGGATGTGAGGCAGGAGTGTAGCGAGTTCAAGCCCAGGCTGGGCAACTTAGTAATTTTAGTGAGATCCTTTGGCAAATGAGATGAAACAAACAAAAACCTAAAAAGGTTGGGGGATGTACCTCAGTGAAAAGACATAGGTTTGATCTTTAGTACAAAAAATAAAAAAATAAAAAAGTTGCTCATGCATCCGAGTTTTCTGAATATTTAAAACATTAGTACAGTGTAAACCCTTTTCTCCCCAGAAAATTGATATAAAAAAGACAGAAGCTCTTTTTTCATATTTTAAATCGAGCAAACAAACCCCAAGGAAGAAGGCTCCACTGTGCCTGCGCTCCTGTACGACTGCACCCCACCAGGGCCAGCGTGACAACATGGAAGTCACAGCATGTGGTTTTCAGAAGTCTTTCTGCAAACATCAACCTTACCACAATAAGCAAGAAATCTGAGCGCTATTTGTTTTCGAGTATTTTCCATCAACATCAAGCCCAGTCAGGAACCCAACCCGTGTCATAAAACAATTCCCATAGATACCAGGATTAGGAGACCTTTGAAGTCACTGTCAGTCAAGATGTGGTCACTTTATGCCCTAATGCGCCTAGATCCCGCCCAGGGTTGGCTCTTCCCGGCTGTCTAGCAATTCCAGTTCACTCATTAACAGTGCCTGGACGTGTGGGCCCTGCTTGTCCAGCGAGCACACGGTCAACCGAAGCTCACGCTGCAGGTCTGGCCTCCAGACAGCTAAGTCTGCCCTCAGAATTACCTGATACGTCAGGTTAAGTCAATACGATGTTGATTCTTTGCTTGGTTAATTCCTGTTTGATCTTCACAACAGATGAGTTTGGGGCAGCTGCTGCAGAGAGCTCAAATCCCAGGAAGGAAGATGACCTTTGAGAAAGCAGACTCAGAAGCAGAAGAAGTAAGTCTTGGAAGACCCTACAGGGAAATCAGACCTCACCACCAAAAAGAACTTAGATCTTATTCTATTTTTTCCATTAACTTCTTAGGTAACACATAAGAGTCACCAAGACTTTGGGGTCACGTTTACCCCACTAGCCTCTGGAGGACCTCTGCCAGTAAGAACTGCACTGCCCATGCCTCAGGCTGGGCCCTCACCCTGGGCTTCCTCTGCAGTGGGTCTCTCCCCACACAGGACTCATCCAGCCCCATGGCGGCATTTCCCAGAGGCCTCTGGGAGGCTGCCCTGAGCAGTTCCTGGGCCTTCTCCTATAAGCAGCATCTGTCACCTGTTGCCCTCTAAGTGACCCCGTCCGTCTTGCTACTGCCAGGTCTAGGTTCTGTGGGGCAGGATCTTTGACCGTGATGTATGGCCCTGTCCCAGCATCTTAGAAGCACCCAGTTCCACCTCGGTACTAGCTGAATGAATGTTCAAGGAATAAAATGACTGCTTCCGTATCCCAAGAGTGCTTACTCGGGCCCTGACTAGCTACCGATTTAACTACTTCAGTGGTTCTCTCTTACAGGAATTTGGCTTGATTATTTCTGAGAATCCAGGGATATGTTTTGAAGTACATATAAGCTTTGTTTTAAAAAATATTTTTATTCAGGGGCCAGGAGTTTGATCCTTGGCCCCACCCTGGGACGCACTGAGATGGCAATTGAGACTAGGTATGGTGTTGTGCATCTGTAATCCCAGTTCTTGGGAGGTTGTAAACAGGCAGATCACTATGAGACCAATCTAATAGTGAGACCCTAAACACCCTGTAGCCCCTTCCCTAAAAATACAAGAAAAAAAAATTATTAAGAACTGAGATGTTAGGTACATGTATCAATTCTCCACAATGAATTATGTGCTGCAGACATGTTTTTAAAATAAAATTTTAGAGACCTTGTATTACAAAATGATGTCAAACAGGCAGAAAATTTCTAAGATTTATACAAAGAAACTCCTGTGTAGCCTTTTACAAATTCACCAATGCATAGCCTTTTGACACCTTTGCCTTCTCATTTTTCAGAGTGTGTTAGCTGTATCTGTATATTTTTCTAAAACTTTTGAAAATTAATTGTTCATCTCATGCTCATCAATAAATATTTTCTACACGAATAGTCTCTTAATTATCTACAGATTAGGTAGCAAATTTAGGAAATGCAAAGTCAGTAACAAACTTTTATCTAGTATGCATCCCATCGGTCAATTTTTCCATTATCTCAAAAATGTTCTTTACAGCAATTTGTCTCTGGAATAATCTGGTCCTGTCTGAGGTGTTTGTGAGTCCGGTAGCATTTGGAACAGTTCTTTAACTTATATTTTGCCATCAGTGTCTTTGAAGAATACAAGCCAGTCACAAGATCTTCCAAGCCATGTTTCTTTGGTGGGTCTTCCCCGTTAGGTTCAGGCTATGCACGTTGTCTTGAGGTCTGCATATGGGGATGCTACGTCTCCTTGGGACATCTTCCCTGGAGATGCCTGCCGCCCCTTTAC
>PVKN010043464.1:0-10235 GCA_004027915.1 Capromys pilorides
AAATCTGTGTCTGTCTTCAGGTTTGCCATATATCATCGGTCCAGATAGCATACTTCAGAGTTTTTCTAAATTTTTTTCTGTTTTTTATTTTTTCCTGTTATTTAGTAAGTCATTTCCATTCAACTTCTTAATGCTTTAAGGGATCAAAGAGACCTTATTGGCCATTGTAGCAGTCCTGGAAGAAAGAAAAAGAAAAAAAAAACTTCTAGAGCAGAGCATTATGAAAGATCACTATAGAAGATTACTAAAAATATTTTCAATGAAAGAGCTGTGCTGTTTCTGCTATTGTTTTGCAGATCCCAGAGAAGGAAAAATGAAAAGTAATGCCTGCACAGTTATGTAAAGGATTCTTTTCTTCTCAGTTTCATTTTATCATCAACAATGTTATAGCTATTTAGAAATATTTCCTAACAGTGCACCTGGATAGAAAATGAATACGTTATTTTTACATATTTCAACGATTAGAGGAGCTAAATCTCGTTAATTGTGCATAATTGAAATTCAGTGATTACACTAAACTGTCATTTAGAGTTTAAGAGGTTACTCCCTAATTCATTCTTAATCTACATGGCTCAGCAAAAACTAGCATCTTCAGTCACCTATCTGTCAGAGGTTCAAAGTTAATGCTTTCTTTACGAGCTTAGTTAAAAACAAACCTATTTATCACACGGTCCATGGAGGGTGTTGTGAACTGCCAGTTAGTCACCAGCTCTGGTCACTGCTAGCAGGACCTGTCATTGCGCAGAGTTCTGCCTCTGCCCCAAGGACTACATGACATTTTGCACAAATTGAGCTTTTCCTATTCAAGCTTACATGCTACTCTACTTTTTTTTTTTTTTTTTCTTTCTTTCCCTGCTGTCATTTCTCTGCCAACAGCAATGTCTCACAGGGCTTCAACTTGCCAAATAATGGAGTTTTGTGATGTTTTCTCTGCCTGACTTATTTGTGATCACCCTGTTTCAACTTACCAGTCACTATGTGGCTTGGCTTCCTGTCAGTTACCCACTCTCGCAGGCTAGCTCCATAAAGCTGAATTGTAATGTCAGTGATTCCATTGCCACTGGGCTCACAGCAAATCACAACTAAAGATTTGTTTGGGCAATTGATTTGAAGTAAGAAATATGAGCTGGAAGCCACAGGACAATATGTTATCTGTTATGATGCCAAAGATACGCTCACTTTCTTCATTAGCGTCTCTGGCGCATCGCTCAGCTCATCATCATGTTGGAATTTTGCTGCACAAATAGACTTTCATGTGAATTTTAGCTGAGCGTTCTTAGCTCCCCAACTTGACTGCCTTTCAGACTTGGCAGTGGATAACATGTGACCTAGGCTACCTTCCAGGCAGACTGCTAACCTAAAGCATCCCTAACGTGGCGCATTTATTAATGCACACCACTGCACTACGTTTTTTAAGGAAAGGTCTCTAGGTAATTCACAATAACAGAGGCTGCTGGAGAAAAAGGGGCTCTCTTTTTTTTTTTCCTTATTAAAATTTTTATTATTAAAAAATGTATTAATACAGATGCATAATACAAAATAATTTAATACACAATAATGAATTTTAAGAAACTGGTGTATATAACCTACTTTGATTATTTTCAGTCCCTTGATCCACTTCTTCCTTTTTTTTTTTTTTTTTTGCCTGTGATCCTATTTCTCTTCTCAAAAAACTTGCCTTCTAGTTTCCTATCATCTCATTTTATTTAATTTTACTTTATTTAGTACTTAACTTACTTGGGTTTTATTTTTATTTATTTATATTTTAGGTTTCTCGTAAGAAAAAATATGCAGGGGTTGGCCAATTAGCTCAGTGGATTAGAGCCCCTCAAGCAGGCGCAGGGGTCAGGGGTTCGATCCCCAGGCCTGCCATGCTGACCCTGCCACAGGACCACACTGAGATGGCAATTGAGATTGGGCATGGTGGATGCCTTAGTCATTTTTTACTTGTTGCTGGGACAAATAGCCGACACTCAAAATGAAGGAAGGAAAGGTTTATTTAGCTCACAGTTGCTGGAGGTTTCAGTCCATATTCGGCTGGTCCAAGGCTGAGTGGAACAGGGCAGAGAGCATCCAGTTCATGGTGACAGAACAGCAACAATCACAACAGAGGCAACAGACAGACCAGGGTGCAGAAAGCAACAACCGATGTCTGTCTCTCTGTCTCTCTTTATACTACATTCAGCCTCTCTGCTTTAGGCCACACCAGTAATCCCAGCCATACTCAGACCAATAACCCAATCAATACTAAAACCCATAATCCCAGTGAATCAAGAGTCAAGTAATTCCAGCAGTACTTAAACCTATAGTCCCATCAGTACTAAAACATATAATCCCAGTGGATCATGACTCAAGTCTCAAACTCTAGAAGTCCCCACCCCATGATTGCCTGAGGCTTTGGGGGGACAACTAGACATAAACCATAACAGTGGAGCATGCCTGTAATCCCAGCTCTTGGGAGGCTGTAAACTGGTGGATCACTACGAGTCCAATCTAGTAGTGAGGCCCTGAACACCCTGTAGCCCCTCCGCTAAAAATAAGTAACTAAGTAAGTAAGTAAATAAATAAATAAATAAATAAATAAATGAGAAAGAAAGAAGGAAAGGAAGGAAGGAAGGAAGAAAAAAGAAAGAAACAAAGAAAGAAAGAAAGAAAGAAGAAAAAGATGGATGCAGAGTTTGGAACATTTTACTGAGCATAATGGTCTTGATTTCTAGCCATTCTTGGCTGGATCATTTGGATCCCCAGGGTGCAGAAGGACCTTTGCCACATTTTCACATTTTACTCTATGGGCAGCAGTTGTAAGCGAATTTCATAAATTCTCATATATTTGCACATCTTGTATTAAGTCTGTTTTCTCCAGTAGTGACTACTATGCAAGGATTATTCAGCCATGAAGGAAATGTAACCTTGTCAAAAGATGCTTACAAAGGACTGAAAACTTCTAAATTCTGTTAAGAAAATAACAGTTTGCTCAGTCACTAGTGGAGACTAAATTTCTAGTTGGCTAGGTGGCAACCTGAGAAATAGGAAACTTATATTTAGAAGCTAAATGGATGCAGATTGCAAGGTCTGACTCCACATGTAGAGCTGCATATCTCATAGTTTGTTTTCAAATAATAAATAACTTGTGTTTAATCTCAAAGCATAAATATCAAGATGATATTAATTTTCTGGGTCCATCTGTTCAGACATCATTTGTGTCTAATTTCATCAACCCACTTTAGTCTTTACAGGTCTAGTGAAATTATTTTGCTCCTTTTCTTTCTCCGATTTAGTTTTATGAAGTATTTTTATCTTAGTATGATTTTTATAATAAGACTTTATGTTAAAAAAGAGAACTAGAGATTATAAGAAATCTAGACTATAATTCACTCAATTTCATTTTATGTGATAAAAAAAAACATTTCTGTATATGGATATTGTATTCCGGACTCTTCATCACTCTTCTTCTGTGATTAATATAGACACCGTCCTGTTGTCATAACTATTTGCAGAAAGGCCATGCGATCCTTTTCCTTTGACCCTTCCTGGCTGTGGTGTGGAGGCTGCATGTCTCTCCATTTTGAGAATCTCATTTTTTATAAGTAACTCAAAGTGACCTAAGTGGATTTGAAAAGCTAGATGAATGTTTTTTTCTTAGAAATAAAAACGTGTTTTTGAAATACAAAAATATTAATTGAATCTGGTAGTGCATGCAATTATTTTCCTCATTGCATTGTTTCTCTCTTTTCGGGCTATTAACTTGGTTTGCAGAACACTAGCACCACTGCCCATGCTACTGTTCAGCAAATGTATCCTACTATTGTCTTGAGACCCCATAAAGAAATCTTGGTACAGGCAAAGTTGTTCATGCCAACTTTCTACTTAAAAATGAGTTGACCTCAATACATCAAGTGGAAGTTTTAATAAAAGAAAAAATCTACATGAGATATTTATAACAGACAAAAGAAATAACTTAAACTCTAAAACATACCCAAAATCTTGCAGTGACAAGATTTCACATCACTTACCGTTTCTGAAAAGAGAATACTGATATTCAGGTCATGATGAGATCATACGCTAACAACTGTGATTACTACCACTGATGGGAAGGTTGTGCCAGATTTCCCCTTCAGTTGGTAGGGCCCTCCTAGCTGACTGGTTAATCTGATGTGACTGATCTTCTGGTTTCTGATATTTTGAAGTAACATACATTTTTTGATACAAGGTCCTATTCTAACCAAAATCACAGTTGTGTCACTCTAGAGATTCTTGATATTAGTTCTACTCATGAAAGGTGTTCTAGAGGTTCCTGAAACACAAAATATGAATTAAGATTATAAGAACACAGAAATCTATGAATAAGTAACTGCATACTAAAAAAAAAAAAAAAACCCGTCTTCAGCAAAGTTACGCAGATATTTTCAATGGGGCCCTGGAAGAGCCTTTTATATGCTAATGTAATTTCTGAATTTCTATGATACCACTTTGTATTTCCCTAATGTATTTGTTTATAAATGCCTTATTGGCAGCTTCTTGTTTTCTATTTACTCTTTGCAATGTCCTTGCAAATTTGTGCCTTTGCCAATCAGCTATAGATCCTTAGGGTCTCCTTAATATAAGCAGTGGTTATAATCTCCTTGGAAGATGTAGGGTCAGCTTATAATAAGCACCTCATGGGAAATTTTGTGTGGGATTCAGAATTCTGTTTTTTTTTTTTCTTTCTCTGTTTAGGTCAGTAATTTTCCAGTGATAGTTTCTGCCTTGGTTACAAGAAGAGCTATAATTTAGTACCAGGTTAAGATTGCTGAAATATAAAGTGTTGATTTAATCCCAGTTTCAAGCATGAAACCAAATCTTTCTCTGAAGGGGCTATATGTCGATGTCTAGTTTTCATCTATTTTTCCTGAGGTAATTAGAAGTTTTGGCTAAGCTCATCAAGTAGCATATTCTAAAGACTGTCACTCTTATTGAAAAAATCAATAAATATTCAAATATATGCAAATATATTTTTGTATTGCCATTTATCTCTAAATTGTTAGCAACAGAATCCTCTCTTATCTATAGATATAGATGTAGGTATAGGTGTAGTTGTAGATGTAGATACAGAGATAGAGATACAGATACAGATAGAAACAGAAATGAAATGGATATGTGCCCTCAGGTACTATAAGTCATCCCTGCACTCTGTCTCTCATTAATTAAACACTTTTTTAATAATGACACATTTCCACCATGATGTTTCTGCCTTGGCTCTAGACAGCAGTGAGCTGAATTCTCCAAAACTATGAGCCAAGTTGAACCTTTTCTTCTTTCTGGATATTGTGTCCAGCTACTTCAAAGATAACTTATACAGAAAACTGGTACCAGAGTTTGACATGTTGTAGTGAGTACCTGACCACTTGGCTCAGAAACCTTTGGAACTGGCTTAAATGTAAAGTTTAGAACAATCTTTGGCAGGTGCCTAGGGAATTCTTAGAATTCTTCAATCAGAGCCTCATCAGTGATTCTGATTACTAGAATGCTAATAGAAATGATGGTAATAATGTCTAGGCTTATGAAGTGTCAAATGGAAACAAGTACTTCATTCGAAGGTGAACTAGAGGATATATACATTACATCTGGAGACAAAACATCTCTATATTTTTCTCATGCCCTCAGATTGGGCAAGAGATCATATCTGAGAGTAGTTTACTGGCTAATCTTGTGGATTAAACTTCAACAAATTTCAAAACTCAGGCTGTAGCATAGCTAGTGTTGGCTAATTTTAGCCAGATTTGTAGTGAATTTTTGGACAAAAGAAAGAGCATAACATCTTAATCAATTAAATTTTTGCCTAAGGGAAATGTGTATAAATTTGAAGCAAAAGAAATTGAGCTTGCTAAAGCTATTAAAAAGAACCAAAGTACTTTGTATGACAACATGAAGAAAGATGCCCTAAGGCAGAGGACCTAAAACCCTAGCAGGGCATGAGTTGTAAGGAACATAGGAAGCTTCATCTATATTTGCAGACAACCTAATTTTCTCCAAAGCTTTAAATTTTTCAGATCAGCTCCACTATTAAATTCTCAATATTTAACAAGCCTCACTATGAACTACAGGTCTAAGGAATCTAGGATGTGTGATCCTTATAGGAAGCTAGTGCCTTATGATCCTAAGTGAAGCTGAGACAATGATGTTAGCATTGGGGCAAACCTGCAAAGTTAGATAAATGTTAGCAGAGAAGTTTGATTGCACATAGACCAAAATAAATCAATTTCTTGGAGACATTTCAAAATTCAATCAGTGAGAAGTGACAATCTATATCTGCTGGTAGGTTTTATAGTAGCAACTGAATTGATTTATTTCATTTATATGGAACGATATGTTGATAGTTTCTATTTTTGTATTTTTAAAAATATTTCGCTGATAGTTTTTATATCCAAATATAATACTCAATGTTGTCCACATACAGCCTGCCCATTTCTGTATTTACCTCTGTCCATGCCTCTTTCCACCCCTATCCATTTGTCTCTGTCATTGATTCGGTAAACTTGTAACAGTCTAGCCAAACTGGATAAAAAACAAATATCACTTCATAGCTTCCTTATAAATGGAAAAGGACCCAAAGATGAGACAGCAAATGATTCCTACTCATGTGGTTTCATTGCAACTTGTGATTCACAGGCTCCAAGGTCTCCAAGACTACTTTATGTAATATGTGGTAGTTATGTGTATATGTGACAGGAACGAAGCAAGAAAACCTTAAAAGCTGCATTTTAGCCAGATTTATAGTAAAAGTTGAAGAAAAAGGCAGATCAACCACCCTACATTAAATAGTAAGCCTTTGGAGTTTTGTATCTTTTTAACTATGGGCATGAACCAAAGCAACTACTAAAGGCTACCATATCTTACAATGTGCCTTCAGAGACAGCACAATTTTTAGTGGCTAAATATATTACTTTAATTATTAGTGAACAGTTGATTCTGCCTAGTGAGGATTCTGTGAACTTTTAGATGAGACTGCAGCCCAAAGAGTGGGACATATTCTTCCTTTGATAGATAGTATAAATTTTTAAAAATGATAAAATTACAAAAGATAAAAAGCATAATTCTTAGAGAAAACTAATAGTCATAGTAGTATGCAAGTCAGGTTGAATGTCTACCCATGTAGCAAAGGAACAATGTTAGTTTTTATGAGATATCTTCTTCACACAGTTGTGTGTGAGATGTTATACTGCTTTTATTGTAAATGAACATTATAGCTGCAAAACTACTCAAGTATTTGAATGAAAATACATCAAGAAACCTGAGTTATGAAATTTATATGGGCACATGCCCAGAAAAAATACTAAGCCCAACCAGATGATATTCTTGTTTCACTACTTATGTCAAAGGGTTGCTTCTAAAATAAATCCAGGAGTCTAAACACAAATACTGGCTCACCAAATTATACCACGAGAAAGTCAAACATTTTTCGGGATGTGATTAAATTCACCAATCCCACAAGAGCACATCTCCTTAAATTCTGCCTGTTCACTAAACTCTGTGAGAAAATGGACATAGAGCATGTATGTATTCAATTGTACACAAAAGTGAGAATACTTCCTCAGGGGAAATTGCTGGTAGTGATTTAAAATTGTCATTTGGGCCAGGGATTTAGATCTGTGGCATAGCACCTCCCTGCCAAGTGTGAGGTCCTAGGTTCAACTTCCAGTACTACCTCTCCCAAAAATGATTACAAAGGCTGCGAAAGATTTTTGTGGGCTGACCAGACAGCTCAACAGACTAAAGTGCCTGCTTAAGCAGCCCCAGGGACCAGAGTTTGATCCCCAGCTTGCAGTACCGGCCCCATCTCCAGAGCATGCTGATACAGTAGTTGAGACCAGGAGTGGTGGTGCATGCCTGTAATCGCAGCTCTTGAGAGGCTGAATACAGCAGGATCACTAGGATTCTGATCTGTATAGTGAGATCCTGTAAACCTTTTTTTTTTTCTTAGAACAAGGCATTGAACTCAGGCCCTTGCACTTGCCAGGCAAGCACTTATTTTACTGAGCTATCTCCCCAGCCCCAACCCTGTATTAAATACATATTTTTTTGTTAGAATAAAACAAATTTCACCACTGGAAGTAGATCTCAGTGGCAAAGAAATTGATGACAGAATTTACTTACTGATGTGACATTGCCAACCTGTTCAGTGAACTGAAGAGAGAAGAACAACTGCATTCACACTGACTGAATGAGTGCCCGAGTTCATAAACAAACTGGAATTACTGAAGGGACGAGTGAGCCCTGGGTGTTGACATGTTTCAAGCATTTCAGAGATATTGAAAGACACTAAGCCAGGAACTTCTTTTTTGCAAATTCCTGCATGATCACCTATCTCATTTTGCAAGAGTTTGAACACTACTTCCTGATCAAAATAAACCTCATATCACAGAATGAACCACTAGTGAATGACCAGGAGCCACTTGTAAATAAGATAGGTAAACAAATGCGTCCACACAGTAAGGCTATCAACAGGTAATCAAGCCTTAAAAATAGTTTTGAGACAACTAAATATCTATAAGCTGTGGATTCCCAACAAGGGAAACTGCCCTGAGAGTGCCACAAATGTTCTAAGACTACCAGTTCTCCTCAATGAAAACAAAAGATTGTAAGCTTAGAACAGAATCCATACAGTGGCTATACCAGTCCTATGTTTTGTTTTGTTTTTCTATTTAATTTTGTATTCACTGTTTGGTAGAATGTTCGTTTCTGTTTATGAAATTCTATATTTATGAAGCAGGGTTTTCTGTGTTGAGAGCACCCAAACTGAGCTTCTGGAGCAGACCGCGTGAAAGCAGTGCCCTTTAGGTGACTCTGTCTCCTCTCCTCACACTCTAGGAAGGAACTGTATAGTTTAAGAAAACATGCTCAATGATTTGACCCATTCTGCATTATTGTTTTATGGTTATTTTATGCCACAATGTAAAAATAGAAGAAATAAATACAATGTGCTTGAATCATCAGGAACTTAATCTCTCCTTCAATCAATAGAAATGTTGACTTCCACAGACAGCTTCCTGGTACCAATATCACTACCATAAAGTTGGCTGAGTAGCCAAAATAAACTCACTCATAGTAAGTTTACTTATATCAATTTCGAAATTCTGCTTGGAAAGAAATCTATGGGTCCTCTACACAAGAAGGGTGCTCCAGGGCATTGGCTCTGTAGAGCTCATTTCATTGTGCTCAGACATAAAGGCACAAAGATGTCATTGAAATCACAATCCACATGGTCTTTCATCATGCCAGTAGCAGCCCTGAGTTGTTGATATGATGCTGATTTTATATGCATGCAGAAGGCATAAGTTGTGGAGACAGAAAGTCTTCCACCCAAATTCCCAAGGAGGTCTTGAAAGCCAAGGAAGAAATCTTTCACAGAACAGTATGTGATACAGTGGAAATTAAATCCAATGTGCAGCAGAGACCCCCAAAAGTTGCAGATGCCAGAACATGGGAAATACACCAAGGAAAGTTACAGTCAACGCATAAAGACAGCACAAAAGAGGTCTTGTGGGGTGTGTACAGCAAGGTCCAGGGGTCAAGCTTCCCAAGCACTCTGAAAATCAATTTTTTACTGTGCTCCTTAGATGTTGGACCTAGGACTGTAAGACTTAGCATATTTCCTGCTGAGTTTTGGCCTCCTTCCTTGTTTCTTGTCCAATATTCTTCTCTTTTGGAATAAGAATATTTATTCCATGCAATTTTCCGTGGGCTATATAAATTATCTTTTATTTATTGTGATTCAGAACTTCTGTTGTTGTTGTTGTTATTGTTGTTGTTCTGAGATAGGGATTTACTATACAGTTCAGCCTGGCCTTGAACTCACTTTGTATCTCAGGCTAGACTTGAAATTGCAGAGAATTTCCTGCCTCAGCCTCCAGAGTCCTGAGGTTTCAGGTTTCAGGTTCCAGTTTCTGCCTGAAACTTTGACTTTTGTAAATGATATAACTGTGAGAGTTTGGCAGAGAGAGATTATTGTGTTTTGGATTGTACACAGGCTAACTAATCATGATTAGTAGAACTGAAAATTTCATTGAGAGGTTGAGTACTGACCGGAAGGATGTATTTCAGTGTCAGATTGGCAAGATAGAAGATGTGGAGGTCAGCCTCCACTGCATCAACTTGCATGGCTTGGGATCTGTCTTGGGAATTGTTCAATATTTTTTCTGGATATTTCTGTGTATGTAATAAATTGTGAACTTGAATTCTATATATAGCTCCCCTGC
>PVKN010043465.1:0-10234 GCA_004027915.1 Capromys pilorides
ATTGAAATATGTGATTTAAAACTCTGATTTATATAACTTACCTTAGGTCCCACATAAATTAAAGAGTAATTAACTGTGATGAAGAAAATCCAAAATGATTATGGTGTGATATGCATATGTACCAATTCCTCAAGATGAATGTAGGGTTATATTTTAAAAAATGATTGATAATAACAAAATAATGAAAAACAAGTTCTTTGGCTCAATAGTTCCTGCTTACATCCGCTAACAAATTCAGTTAAAACAAAAACTTTAAAAGTGAAGATACTGACTATAAATGCACATGCATCCAATGATCTATTTTTTTGCACCATCAGGTTAAGTAGCAAAAGTGTCCCCAAAATTAAGGATATAAATAAGAAGCATTTTATTGACATATTTGTTGGTTAAGTTATGGCTTGTTAAGGCAGAGCTGTATAGTATCTTGCAAAAATCAGTGCAATTGCACAACCACATTAGGTTTCTCCTTCCTCATATTATTTTGGCTAACATAGATTACTGGCAAGACTCAATATTAAAGGCAAAAGGAATGGTATCTTCCATTGTGTTCTATATTCAGGCAATGACTGTTCAATGTCAAAATCTGCCATAGAACACATATACATACATATTCCATCAAAGTTCATTCCCACAGGAACACCTAGAAACTCTCCTTTCCAATATTTCTACCTTCATTTGAATAGTCTGCCCAATTATTTATTATTTCTCAGTTATTTCATTGTGTTTCTTGGGTGAGAGAGTCATGTTTCAGTGGTGCTCATGTTTGTAATTGCAATGTCAGAATTCTTGCCTCTTCTTGGTCCCAGTGGTGTGCTTGCTTACCTTAAGAAGAAAAAGTGGTATGGGCAGAGAGAAAATATGATTCAAATGACCTAGTAGTATAATTTTTTTTTTCTAAAATGGTTGTTATGGTGTCACAAAAAGTCTCAGTCAGTCATGGGGTGGCTTCTAGAGTTTGTGCTTATTGTGGGTGTGGATGCTGAACCTGACATGGGGCAGGTAATTTGCATTACAATTTAAGAAGGGAAGAGAGGCTAGCTAGCTGCTCAAGCTGAGGGCCCTCCTTTTGCTGTTTGCCTCTGATTCTCAACATAAATCTGACTGAAAGACCCCAGAATAGCCATGCTCTTCCCTCAGTGTTCAACTGGTTTGAGATTTCATTTGTTAGATTAATGTATCCATCCTCCTTAATCTCAGTCTCAGGCAAATTCTATGGGCACAGGCAAAATGCAGACAAACTTTCTGCCAAACTGCAAAACAAATCATCCTGAGTCCAACAACCAATGCAGTCCTTCTTCCCAGATGAAACCTCCCTAGACTGGTCTTTACAGTCAGGCTTTCTATCAGTCTTCTGGTCTTCTGAGCTCTGACCAGAATCTTCCATACAAAACAGCTGGAGCTGTTCCAACCTTTCTCTTGTAGGCAGCATCTCTAAAAGCATCTTATATCTTCCCATAAGCCATTGCCAAAAGCTCATAATCCACATACTCAAGTTTAAACACAGCAATGTCCCTGCTACTGGTTCTAAATTATGTCTCAGTTACTCCCTTGTTTTCTCTGCTCTTTGCCACCACCATGAGAGGTTGTTTTCTAACATGTGCTACTCTGCCTTGGAGCCAACCGAGTATGGACTGAAACTTCCAGTTACTAAATAAATCTTCCCTTCCCTAATTTTGAGTGTCAGGTATTTGTGTCAGCAAAGAGAGAAGAGTAACGGAGATAGCGGGTAAAAGATAAACTCAGACTGCAATTTGAGTGATTATTTGTTTAAAGCCAGAAGTATAAGCTATGCTCTTTGTGGCAATTCAGATATCTAATTTATCTGATTCAATGCACATTTAACAAGTTGCATTGCCATTAATGCTAACCTAATCTAGTCTATGAAGCCTGATATTTTCATAATTTCTCTTTGAGAATACTGGCTTTTGATAATATGTAAAAACAATATACGGACAGCAAAGAAGAGGTGGGGTAGTGCTTTATCTACTCAGGACATGCAAAATTTGCTTTATAATTAGTGTTTTGTCCCTATGTATGTGCCTAGCCTTTGAAAGCTGAAAGCAGAAAAGTGATTTGAGATTTTACTCCTGGGGTCACAGCACGACAAGCAATGCTTCTGTAGTGAGAGAAATATTTTCTTCATAAAAATCCCCAAATGGCCTTAAACGTCATGTGCCAAACAGATTTGTCTTATGCAAGTGAGAATCACTTTAGAAAAGCTGCCTGGGCTATTCTACTACCACACGTTCATCCTTAAAAAGCTTATTTGTTCAGACTCAAAACAAACATTTTGGAAGGCTGGGATTGTCAGACAAGTTCTCCACATTCTGCATCACCCTCTGGTTATGGATTTCAACCCCGTACCATTTTGTTTAAAAAGCTATTCCTGGAAAACAGAGGTCCGGGGTTGAATTGAGGAATGCTCTGCTTTTAATTCTTAGGCTGCTGTCATGAGTTTTCTAGCCAATTTAACACAAAGAAAAGTGGAATCTTTTGCAAAACCCAAGCATTCAATCCAAGAATACTCATTTTTAACCACAGTATGATTGTGTAATCTTTTAAAGATTTTTGGTTTTAAATTTGAGGCAAGGTAGTTACAAGAACACTTGCCCCTGTCTCTGCCTTCTTCTATAACAAGACCATGTAAAAATAGACAGCGGTAGAGCATGGCGATTATAAGGATAAGGAGAGGGGAAGGACAGTTACTTAGTATCATTGCCTTCTCTCATAGTTACTATCCTGTTGCTGGAATGCAATCCTCCATACCCACATCTTAGAGGAGAGGCTTATTTTAGCTCACGATCATACTCAGTGTTTGGCTGGATGCCTGGCAGAGATAGGGTGGCAGAGGCGTGCATTTGAGGAAAACTCATCGCATCACCATGGCCAGGTAGCCCACCTCAGAGACAAAAACTGAGGTTCTTTTTCCAGGCATCCTCCTCTTCCCACCAGGCCCAACTGAATGCAGCACATTCAGCTCCTGCAGTCATGAACCGATGAAACCAGCGATCAGCACACCAGTCTCCTGTTCTAACCATGGCCTTCGCAAGTCTGCATGTCTGAGACATTCGCATTTGGGGGATCATTCCATGACACCCCACCATGCTACTCACGATTTTTTGTTCTAGATATAATTGCCAATTGTACTGACAGAGTAAAAGCAGTTATCAGAGAGTTCCTGGAATTGAAAGGTTAAAAAAAGTTGTATTCTTATATATGCAACCTCAGGTAAAACCATTAAAATCCTCTTCAATTAAAGCCAAAATGATTCGTGCTATTTATTTATTTATTTATTTATTTATTTATTTATTTTCATCATTGTTGTTTTTGCAGAACTGGGGTTTGAATTCATGACCTTGCATTTGCCAGGCAAGCACTTGTGCCATGGAGCTATCTCTCCAGCCTCCCCGCCCCCACTCTTCTTTAAAAAAAATATATTTAGTACAGGGTGTACAGGGTCTCACTATGCAGATCAGACTCCTTGTGATCCTTTTCAGCCTCCTAACTGCTTGGATTACAGGCACATGTCACCACACCCAGTTTCATTCCAGGTCTCATCATGCCCCGAGGGCGGTGCCAGCAGAGAACACCAGGGATCAAGCCCCAGTTCCTGCAGCTGCCTAAGCAGGGGCTTTAATCCCCTGAGTTGTTTCGCCAGCCTGATTCTTGCTCATTCTAAGAATTCACACATAGAAATAACTAACTACCCTAGAGAAAAGCTTACTGCTGTACATTTTCACTTTAAAAAGTTCTTCATGTGACAATTTTAAGTTAAAGTGTTTTGTTTTAAAATTCACCTCTAATTAGTCATAGTTTTCACAAAAGTGTGAATGTAGTATATTATGTGATTTATACAATACATATTGTAATTCTGGAAAAATGGCTTAAATCATTGTTTCTCCTTGTTCCTACTTAGTATGAGGAATCTTACCTGCTTCTTTGTCTTCTCCTTGAACAGATGAATTAAAAAAGTGTCAACTTACCAAGGAAAATTGTCTCATACCATTGCATTTTTTGGCCAAGGGAGAGATGCATATCCAATTCACTTACACATAACCACACAAGGGACTGATTCTGCAGTCTTTTCTGCCTAAGTGAGGTGTATCTTTGACTTGCTCTCACTAAGATAAAGTAAATTATAGTAATTACTGATAATTAAATATTGCATGTGTGTAGGTATAGACAATGGCACTTCAATGGCTACATGGAGAACATACATCATTCACGGTAAAAATTTAAGGAACATTAAAAAATCCTTAATTTGAAGAAATGGTCACTCTTCAGATCTTTTTTGAAGAACCATAATTCAGTTTGGTAAGGTGGGCTTAGCTAATGCTCTAGCCACTCATAATTTTCAGGTCATGCTAAAGAAGACGATATATTCTTTATAAAGTAAATCACAGATAGGGCCATCAAGATAGCTCAGCTGTCTAAAGCACTTGCTTAAGCAAGCTTAGGCAAGCACAGGGTTGGTGGTTCCATCCCTGGCACCACATGCTGTGCCAGCTCCACCCCCAGGGCAGGCCTAGCCAGCCAGAACATAAATAAATAAAGTTTAAAAAAAGTGAGTCACAGGGGCCGGCCAGATGGTTCAGTGGTCTAAAGCGCCTGCTTAGGAGGGCTCAGGCGACTGCAGGGACTGCAGTTCGATCCCCAGCACCACATGCTGTGCCAGCACCACCACCAGGGCAGGCTGAGCCAGCCACAAAATGAATAAATAAAGAAACAAACAAACACAACAAGCAAACAAATAAATAAATAAATAAATAAATAAATAAATAAATAAATAAAAGTGAGTCACAGATAAAAATTTGTAGTTACATTTCTTGCAATCATTTCCTAAAGGATACAATATAACAGCTATTTGCATAACTTATATAGTACATAAATTAATGCAAATAATCTACAGTATTGTGTAGGTTGTACTTTAAGCTGTGCCATTTTATACAGGGGACAGGAAGATGCAAGTGAAGTCCTGGAACCAACCTCCCCAAGGAAACTGACAGATGACTATGCATATTCACAAGTGAATTCATGAAAACTTATTGAGATGACATATTATTTGAAATAAATGAATTTTTGGTCTGTGAAACATAGGAAAATAGAAGAAAATCTTTTCTATGTTGTCAGGAATTGAACCCAGGGCCTGGGTTAAAGTTCAGTGAGATAAGCACCTACCTGACAAGTACAAGGTCCCAAGTTCTATTGCTGGCACTGCAAAACAAAACAAAAAAAGGAATCAAAATCAGGAGCTCACTTTTGCGAAGCAAGTTCTGTGCCCCTGAGCTATATCTCCAGCCTAGGACAGGAGAAATAAACTATAATGTGAATATATGTTATGGGGTACTGGGATTTCATCAATGATAATGTTTTAAATATTTATATGTACATTTTCCAGTGACATATACTTGTGTGGAACAGCTGAGTTGGAGATTCATTATACATTTGAGGATACAGCAGGCCAGCCCAGAGAACACGAAGCAACAGAGGTGAGCCAGGGAAACAAGCTATTGGCACTAGATCAAGGCCAGTCCAGCAAGGGTCTGGCATCGATGTTCCTCCTTGCTAATTACAGCACAAAGAGCTAGGGAAGTGTTTCACTTTCAGTGTTCCTAGCAAACACAGAGCTTGCACTTTTGACCCCATTTCCCACTTTCCCACTTCTTACTGTGCACCGATAAAGAAGCAGACCATGCTGGGTCATTGCTGTCCCTCTAGCAGAGAGGTCAGGTCCTAGCAAGCACCAGGTTTCTTTGTATTATGGGTCTAGTGTTTACTTAATCTCCCGTTGCTCCCTCTCAGGATCCTGATGTCTGCATGAGCAATGGATGGTGAAGTGAAAGCTATGTTTCACAATTTGACTATTGTAGGCCTGCCAGGTAGCTCAACAGATTAAAGCACCTGCAGTGGCTGATGTTTGATCCCCAGCATGCTGTGCCAGTCCTGCCCTCAGGACTTGCTCAGGCAGCAACTGAGCCTGGGCGAGGTGACACATGCCTGTAATCTCAGCACTTGGGACGCTGACAACAGGAGAATCACTACAAGTCCAATCTACATAGTGAGACCTTGTAGAGCCAGTACAAAATACATTATAGTTTTCTTTTAAACAGGGCCAGCGAGATGACTCATCAGTTTAAAGTGCCTGCTTAGTCAAGCTTAGGCAAAAATAGGGATCATGATTCTATGCCTGGCACCACAGGCTGTGCCAGCCCCACCCCAGGACAGGCTGAGCCAGCCATAATATTAAAAAAAAAAAAAGTTTGATTATTGTAACTTTATGTACATAAAGTTTTACACATCATCTGTATTCGTAGATACTAATGATTCACCAATATATCAACAATGAAAAATTATCTTTCTTTCTTTCTTTCTTTCTTTCTTTCTTTCTTTCTTTCTTTCTTTCTCTCTCTCTCTCTCTCTCTCTCTCTCTCTCTCTCTTTCTTTCTTTCTTTATTGAATTTTAGAGAAGGGTGTTCAGGGTGTTCAGGGTCTCACTACTAGATCAAACTCGTGATCTGCCTGTTTACAGCCTCCCAAGAGCTGGGATTACAGGCACGCACCACCATGCCCAGTCTCAGTTGCTATCTCAGTGCACCTTGGGGGCAGGGCTGGCATGACAGGACTGGAGATAGAATCCCTAGCCCCTGCTTGCATGCACTTTAATCTGCTGAGCTATTTGGCTGGCCCTGAACAATGAAAACTTAAATACATTTTTTCTTGTGTATTTCTGCATGCATTACTTAATAATACTGAACAGGAATATATATATATATATATATATATATATATATATATATATATATATATTTATATTGTTTCAAAAACTAATACATGTTATGTTACTCTGGGCTTATAGCAGTCTACTCACCTCTGTTTTAGGAATACAGAAATTCCTCTTCATCAGCATATCAAAATATGTCACATGTCAAATTTTGTTTCATTTTCTTTCTCAAATTCGTCATGGATGAATGAAATAAAATATAATAAGGATATGAAATACAGCACACTTGCATATCATGAATTTACTGAATTGCTGAAATATACCCACATCCTTGGGCTAGAGAGATGGCTTAGTGGAATAAGCGCTTGCCTAGGAAATGCAAGGTCCTGAGTTTGATCCCTGGCACCACATTATTCAAATCATGATGTTTTTTTGGGATACTTGACCCTTACATTTCCATGACTTGGAAAAAGAGAACTAAAGGAGGAGATATGATTCTTAACTATCTTTGACTATAAAGAATACATATAATTACTGTTCTAGGACCAGTGAGATAGCTCAGCAGTCTAAAGCGCCTGCTTAGGCAAGCTTAGGCAGTCACAGGAACCAAGGTTTGATCGCCAGCACCACAAGCTGCACAAGCCCCAGCCCCAGGGTAGGCTGAGCCATAAATAAATAAATAAATAAATAAATAAATAAATAAACAAATAAATACATAAATAAAGTTTTAAAAATACTGCTGTATAGGAGATAACAAGAGTTAATTATGATTCCAAAATAAGTAAAATGGATTACGAGATAATGGGGTATTTGTGGAACACTAGCTTTATGAAGGAGTTGAAAATCTAATTTACCTAAACAGGTTTGTCAACTTAGTAAAGAAATTGGGACTTGGAGTCATATTCAGGTCTTTCGATTGCACATTCAATACAGATACTGATCCACTTAGATAAGGTTATCCTGAAGTAACAAATTTCATCTTAAATCTAAGAAGCTTAAGACAAGGAACTTCCCATCATGCTGTATATGGTGAATCTGATAGTGTGGGTTTTCCAACATGACAAGTCTAGAAAGGAGAATTTCTACACAGTCATTTTCATCCTCCATATTCTAGCCCAGAAGTGAAACTTTTCACTGTATCTCACAGTTAATCATCAATAGTTGCTCATATGGACACCACTGCAAGGAGTGAGTATGGAAGAAACTAGCACATGATTGGTCACTAGGATACAGGTACTAATATTTAAGTAATATAAAACAGAGTTTTAGCACTATAATTTGCATAATTCTACATTTTCATTGGCAGGAATAGGGTTGAAGGAGACCTGAAAATTGTCCAGTTTATCTCTTACACTCTATTCCAAATCTGTAAAAGTACTGTCAACAGCCAGTGCAAAAATTTTATCTAACTTGATCAAACCTGGTAGAAAAATAATCATCTGAAACTGTCACTAGCTGTTTGAAACACATTTGACAATATGAAATCATATAAAATTGAATCTCATATTACCATCTTTTGGTTTCCAATGATTAAATGAAGAATAGTGAAACTCCTAATTATAGTTCTACTTTTTAATCAACTGACAGTTTAGGCATTCAATTTGCTCTAATACAACCAAAAAATTATCAGGCCAGGGATTTTTGCAAACCTTTTTATTTCAGTCAAATTTTGTGTGATACTTTATCCTTGGGAAAACCCTCTGAAGAGATTAATGAAAGTGTGTTTAACTAATTGAATAGAAGAATGAACCATCTGTCTCTGCAGAGCTAACATCCACAATATGAATCCAAGAGGAAAGACTACATTAAATCATCACACAAATATTAGCCCAGGAGGACCAGTGTCAAAAATCACATATTTGATTTAAATTACTGTTACCACTTAGACTTGTCACTTATCTGATACATCAATGTTCAATTCAAAAATACAATGTAATCTCAAAAAATTGAAACATGGTGTAGTAAATGGCCCCTGCAGGTGTAAACATGACAGCAGATCTCATGCAGCTTGTCAAAACTTTAAAGGAGTGGCTTGTGATTCTTCGTCGATCAGAATTCTGAGACCGAAACACTTTCCATCTGGCTTTGCAGGCATGTGAATGAAATCATCAGTTCTTCATTAGCATATGTTTGACTTCTTGGATGTTTGTTTATGGGAAAAATTAATGTAGCATGCAACTTGCAATTAGTTTTTACACTGTTAATGATGGGTTCCCTTCAAAGGCCTTGCATTGCAATACGGAAGTTAAAGGCATCAGTAAGGTGTGCTCAGAGGCTCAGAGCTCAAAAGAATCCTGTTTAATACAGTGTACTTAAACTTGAACCAATTGATAGGACTGTGGGAACTTTTAAAATAGGTCCCTCATTCAGTGATGTGAATATTAAGGAGAAAACTGTGATGAGCATATATGATACAATTTGGCCCTGGAGTTTAAAGAATAACCCAGGGATGGTGAGACAGCTTTGTGGACTATGTGCCTGCTTGGCAAGCACAAGGACCGGGGTTAGATACCCAGCACCAAATGCCATGCTATTTCCACCTGCTGGCATGCTGAACCAGCCACCAAGACAGGGCGTAGTAAGGCATGGCTGTAATCCCAGCACTGGTGAGACTAAAACAAAAGGAGCACTAAGAGTCCAAGTTACATAGTGAGACCCTATACCAAATAACATAAACAAGGTACTGATCTACTAATATACATGTATATGAAATTATGGTGTTTTGGTTTAAATTCCATTTGAGAAACTCCTCTGGACTCCATTTGAAGGATAATATACATGAACATGTCCCTGTTCTCCAAGAGACAAGTTGCAACAGTGATTCCTGTATATCGGATGTACATTAGAACCACTCTGGGAACATTCTAAAAACAAGAGTCCCTACCCTCTCACTAGATTTATAATTGAGGTGTTTTCCTAAAACATTGTAAGGGTACCTCTTTGATCTACTTTGAATTAATTTTCTACTTGTTCTGAGTTAGGGGTAAAACATAATTCTTTTATACTTATATATTTTGTGACTGTCGTTGAAGACACTGTTCCTTCCCGTTACATTTTGCAGGCATCCTTTTGGATATCAAATGAGCAAAAATTCACAGACCTATGTCCACACTTTCTGTTTTATTCCCTTGAGCTATGTGTCTATCCTAATGTCAGTAAAATATATTGTGACTACTACAGCTTTGTATTAAATTTTAAAATTGGAAAATGTAATGAATAGTCCAATTTTGTGCATTTCAAGACTGAATTCCAGATTTCATGCACATTCATGTATTTTTTAATAAGCTTAAATATTTTGCAATAAAATCACACATTTTATATGAAATGAAACTAAACACACACAACACACACATCTATCTATCTATCTATCTATCTATCTATCTATCTATCTATCTATCTCTGATAGGTTGCATTTTAAAATTAAGGTTTCTAATCCATGATCATAAAACATTTCAATATATTTATTTTATTTCAAACAGGTTCTATTGTTGCCAATGTCTAACTTTTTCACTT
>PVKN010043466.1:0-10234 GCA_004027915.1 Capromys pilorides
CTTTTGTGTCTCTGTTTGTCATTCTACCTTTATTACACTTCTTTTTTATTCCATTTCTATGTCTTGGAAAGGTCCACGATCATTTCAGACAAAAGCTTAGTTCCTCAAAGCCAGAGTCCTTGTCGGAGGAAGCACAGGTGTGAGAGAAGACAAGTTCCCAGCAGCGCTTGGCCACAGGGCAGGCGCCAGCTGCCTTTCCTGCTCTGGAATCTTTGGCTGTATTCACACAATAGCAAAGAAACATCTGGAGGAATTACCCAGTGTACCCTGCTCAGGAGGAGCTGCGAACTGCAAACTAGCTCCCCAGTCTTCCTAACATTTGCTTCACTGAGGATGGGGTACCCTTCCGGCCGAGCCCAGGGGCCCTGCTGGATCTGCTCTCCTGCTGGCTTGCCTTCTCTGGCTCTTGGCATACAGCTGGATCTGGCTTCTGACAGGTGTGGGCTTAATATATGGGAAAGAGGAGCAATGTGATTTACCTCAGGGAAATGTTATCTGTCTGTGAGCATGGCTGGGACCCACAGAGAGCCTGAGGAAGGATAGAAGGATGGCTTTGAACATGTGGCTTACAGCAAAGAAGGCCTGGCCTGTGCGTTTAAGATTTCTCTCAAGAAATGGTCTCTGCTAAACTTCTCTGACATAAACAATAGAATTTTTATCACGGCTTGGCTTGGAATGAAGAGAAATGCCCTTTGCTATGAAATGCAGTGATTGCTCATGCTAGGGTAAAGTAAGCCAGAGGTCAGGGTAGCTACTGTCTGCCTATTGCACAGGCGACAGAAAGCTGTGGTCACTATGGACTTGTGCCATGTCTCAGTAACACAGCAAGAACGCATGCTCCAGATGAAATTTTGGTGCAGCAGTTGGCCCCCCAAGACTAAAGATTAAAGCTACACTCCTGGGAAGAACGTCTGTTGTGTGTAATCCATTTCCTCCTTGATGGACTGCATAAGGAGCACCCTAATCCAGCTAGAGAGGGGTGCCCAAGGCAGCATCTTCAGCACCTGCTGTTGGCTGTAGCTGTGCCCTGAGGACCAGTCGTGTGCTTGGGCTGCCCTTGTGCTCTACCTTTTTCAGTCTTTTCTATGCAGAATTTTGTAACTTTCATTAGATTTTTAGGCTGTAAACACACAATAGTGAAAGAACACTAGTGAAAAAATTACCAGTGCTTTGAGAAAAATGATCAGGCTTTTTTTTTCTCCTATTCTGCAAATAAAGGTCCGGTTTCTTCTTTCCCTTTAGAATAGAAGTGCAGGGAGTTTCAGTGAATGTCCCTCTGTGTGTCCTGTGTCCTCTGTACCTCCAGAGCCTCCTCCCTCTGGGCTGTGCTGTCCTTTCTTATCTTGGGCATGGCTGGCAGACACAAGGTACAGTGAGAGCCTGGAATCCTAAACCTGCAAAGTTTGGAGTCAAAATACTGAACTTTAAATCCTGGCAGGTTGCCTGGCAAGCGCAGGTTCCTGAGTTCAATCCCTGGTACTGCAAAAAAAAAAAAAAAATCCTGGCAGGGCCACTATTTGCCATACAGTTTGAAAAAAAAAAAAATCTAACTCCTGAACTTAAGTTTCAGCAGCTGTATAAAGTGGGAGCATCAAAGCCTAGTTCTCAGGACCGTGTGACAGTGGTAACACAATGCATGTGGATCTTCTTGTATGGCACCTGGCTCATGGTAGATACTCAGTAAATATTCCATCACTGTGACCCCTGCCTACATGTGAACCTCACTCGGGGGATCATCTTGGAAATACTAGCAAATCCATAATCCTAGCTTCTCTGGAGAATAAGGCAAGAAGAACATAAAGTCAAGATCAGCCTGGGAAAATTAGCAAGAAATGAAATGTAAACGGGCTGGAGATCTGGTACAGCAGTAGAGTACTTGGCTATCATGTGTGAGGCCGGGGTTCAATCCACTCTACTGGATTTAAAAAAGAAGAAAAAGAAAAAAAAAATCCCCTTCTAAAGTGAATCTAGGGCCAGGGATGTAGCTCAGTGGCACAAGTGCTTGCATGGCAAGTGCAAAATCCTGAGTTGATTCTCAGTACAAAGAAAGAAAGAATGAGGGTCCGGAGAGATAGCTCCTTGGCACAGGTACCTGCCTGGCAAGTGCAAGGTCATGAGTTTGAACCCTGGTCCCACAAAAAAAAAAAAAACAATGAATGAAAGAAAGCCTAATACTGTTGGCGCTTCAAAAAGATCAGACTATTTTTCTTGCTTTCAGAGAAAAATGGTACCTGTAAAACCTCAAATAGTGGGCTGGGATATAGCTCAGTGGCATAAGAGCCTCCCTGGCAAATGTAAAGTCTCAAGTTCTATCCCTGGCACAGACACAACACACACACACACACACACACACACACACACACACACAAAGGACCCTCAAATAGTTACAATTAAGGGGCAGGGAAGATAGCACTGTGGCACAAGTGCCTGGCTGGCAAGTGCAAGGTCATGAGTTTGAACCCCGATCCTACACACAGAAAAATACTGAAATAGTTACAATTAAATCTTTATTTAGGGGCTGGAAAGATAGCTCTGTGGCACAAGTGCCTGCCTGGCAAGTGCAAGGTCATGAGTTCAATACCCAGTCCCGAAAAAAAAAAAAATCTTTATTTAAAAAAAAAAAAATTGCAAGTCTTAACATATGTCCTGCCTATTGATCTAACAGGGAAAAATTTGGGTTCCATTGTGCCAAGTACTTCAGCTGTTCTCATAGACACATTTTTCCAGGAGCTCCAAAGCTGCTCACCTCACACAATGTTACTGACGATGCATTTGCCCTCCTACTGGCTTGAGGCCCTCTCACAAGATAGCAGTGTCCTCCTCATCCTCTTCCACAAAGCCAGAAATTCTATAGTCCAGGAGCTAAACATGGCCCCGATTTGTTGCCTGCTGGTGTGGAAAGCAAGACGCCTTTCAGACGTCTGAAGAGTTGGAAGCTGCGTGCCTCCCCTCAGGTTTAACCCACAGTGACGGGTGATTGGCAGCACAACAGCCGAGCGACAGCTATTTGGCCACGAGTCCCAGCCCCAACAGGACGCGCCATAGCAGGGGCCTGGTTTGATTTGCGGTGGCCATGAAGTCTGAATCGCCAAGTGCAGCGGCAGAGGCGAGGGTGACAGCTGGTAGCCATTCTCGTCAATAAAGTTGTGACAGTTGAGAAGTACGAGCAACCAGAGCCGGCTAATTTCATAGACATTGAGCCAAGTGCTTACTGTCAAAACCAGCCATGGCCAACGATGCGAATGGATGTGAGGGGCCCCTCGGCAGCGGCTGGGACCGCCCCACAGGCTCTACTTCTGGCAGATGGGGACCTGCTTCCCATGAATAATCTGGTTGCAGGAGAGGAAGCCTTTATTTTTTAATTTTGACTTCTAGTAACTTCTTAAAAGTGAGGTTCGGGGGCTGGGGAGATAGCTTTGTGGCACAAGTGCCTGCCTGGCAAGTGCAAGACCATGAGTTCAAACCCCGGTCCCGCAAAAAAAAAAAAGTGAGGTTCATTAAAGTATAATTTATAAACTATAAAATTTTAAGTCTGATAGGACTGGTCTAACATCAGTCACATTGTCTTCTCTGCAACTAGGAAAAAGAAATTTGCAGCAAGTTTCCCTTTGGTCCTTTTGCTGTCCCTCCTCCCTGGTCTGCAGCCCTGGATGACCACCAATGAGTTTTCTGTCCCTGTAGCTTTGCCTTTTCCAGAGTGTTGGATAAATGGCGTAACACAGTACGTAGACTTCTGACAGAGGCTCTGTCCCTCCGCGTGCCTCTGGGGTTCATCTGTACTGCTGTGCTGCTCAATGCTTACTTGCCTTTCAGCGCTGACCAGAGCTCCAGGGTGTGGCTGTATCGCATTTTTATCCCTGTACCGGCTGAAGGGCGTTCAGCTTATTTCCATTTCTTGGTAGTTATCAATAAAGCAGCAGTACACATTCAGAGCTATGTCTTTTTAAGAAAAAATTCATAGGAAAGTGAATGACTTTCCTGCATAGAAAACTCAAACAAGGGGCCAGGGAGGTAGCTCTGTGGCACAAGTGCCTGCCTGGCAAGTGCAAGGTCATGAGTTCGAACCCTGGTCCCACCAAAAAAAAAAAAAAAAAAAAAAGACCCCAGGAAACTCAAACAACCTGGGCAAAAATGAGCCTAGGAAGCTGAAGATGCAGCCCAGTGCAGGGTGTTCCCCTAACATGTAAGGATGTGGGTTCACCCCCAGCGCCCCACTCCACAGACACAGAGGACCCTAGAGGTGGCGGTTGTTTCTTGATTGCTCACAAATACAATATTTTTCTAACATTTATACTTTTGCGTAGCAATTTCCAGTTTATACAAAATACCTGCTTTCACCTTATTTTCTAACCCTAACAGACAGGCTAGGAATCCTGCATTTCACAGATGGAAACTCAGAAATTTCCTACAACCAAGATTTCCAACTCCTGGTCTGCTGTTCTTCCCCCAAGCAGTTTCTCAACATGTTGTCTGTATAGAACATTGTGCTAGATGCTTTTTTTAAAGATGCTTTTGGGGTGATCACAAAAACAGTATTGTTGTTCCATCAGATGGGTACGGTCACCGTGGAGTTACCTGCCACCTGCCCAGAGCTACAGTGGACACTGAGTGGGCCACAGCTCCAGCCACAGGCAGCACGTGTTCTGGAGCTGCCTCCGGCTCCCTTTGGAAACACCAGGAGATAAATCATAAAAGATAAATTCAACTGGAATCTAGACAAGAATAAAACAAGTGGAGTGACAGTCCCTAGAGGTCAGAGGGAAGGAAACTTCCCCAGACAACCACATTACTGAGCAGGCGAGACACTGTCTCCCAGGATAAAGGGAAACTTCTCTTCTTAGCTTCCAAGCTGGAGAAAGTAATTGCCAGGCAAGGCTTTCTTTGAACTCTGTCGAAGTTTAACTGGGATAATGGCTGGAATTAAGTACTAGGCATCAAAGTGCAAAATGCTCTCGTACCCCTCGAACCACTGCGCTGTTTTGTGTGTCTGAGATGGAAGCTGGGAGGTTTGATGTCTTGCAAGGAAAACAAAAAGTGTGTCCATGAGTTCTCTAAGGACAGAGGTCCACTTTCTCCTCGCTACTCTCCGTGGTATTCGCCCCTCGGACCTCCCACACATTGGCCTCTTCAGTTCTGATAGGATGGCTGCTGACCAGCTGTCACTCCAGACAGAATCCACTGTGGCACCTTGGGAAAGTGGCCAGGAGAGGCCAGGAGAGGCTGGCTGGGCCTGCGTCTCATCTGTGCGTGCCTTCCCTGCCAGATATACCAGCACCTTTTGCCAGCTCCAGCAGGAGGGCAGGAGAGTTTACCCAGCCTAGATCTCCAACTAGGAAACCTCTCAAGGCTGGGTCCCTGATGAGACAGAGCTTGGGTCTTACAGAGAGCCCTTCCTAGCCTTGTCACAGCCCAGGGAGCTTATAGTTGTATCTCATGGATAAGTTATTGGAATTCTAGTGAGTTAACTCCAATCTACCACTTCCAGTGCAGCCCATGCTGACAATAAACAACTAAGGCATATTTGTACTTGTGGGGAGCTGAGGAGTCCTAAGTCCAGCCATGATAATAGCTGTCTGCAACAAAGGCCTTTACCCAGGACCAAATCCAGCTTTTACTCATTTGAACAGAAGGAAGTAGCTTGAAGATGAGTGACTGTGAGAATGGCGGAAAGTAGGTGAGCGCTGTGAGCATGATAGGTAGACCTGAAATCACCTCCGCAACGTGCAGAGAGAAGGACACGCAGAAAGAGTAATCTGAATAGCACAACTGAGGTGGTATCTCGTGTTTTGGGGTGGGTGCTTCAGCTCTGGTGTGTCGTCTTTCAAGCTCCAGGAAGTCATAGCCTCTACCTGGAAACTCCATTCCAGCATTGTCTCTTCATCCTGCCTCATCCTAGCTCACACTAGGGAGCAGCAGGTGGGGATTCCAGGGAAACACAGCTGCCATCTTCGAAGACTGCCACCAGCTCCTCAGCTGGACCTGTGGGCATTGCTTAAGGCCAGTTGAAAGGATAAGGAAAAGTCCTAGCCAGCTCTGTACATGGCAGTGCACGGAAGTGTGGTTGGGCTCCGTCAAAGTGGAGACAATTGCTCCTCTTTCAAGGACAGTCATCCAGATGGTCCTCCACAGGATCTGTCCTCTGGGAGAGTCACCAAACACCATCCCAGGCCAGAAGCACTGCCTGCAGCCTCTGGACTGTGGGTTCTTAGGGAGCCTAGAATCTAAAAAAAAAAAAAAAAAAGGGAAACATCTAAATTTTCACTGCTTCTATATGTAAGGGGATGGGGAAGAGAAAGAGTAGGGATTATAATTCTTAAATGTTTAAGAAAATGGGGCTACACCATATAATATTTAGCAATTCAGACTTGAGGACAAAACTGCCTTGGTTTCTCACTTAAAAGGTGAGAATAAATAACTGTGATCTCTACCTTTTAGAGTTACCTGAGGATTAAATAACATTTTTTACTTCAGTACTGGACCCAGGAAAAGCTGAGCTATATCCCAGTCACTTTTCAAATTTTATTTTTAAAAAATACTTATTTTATTTTATTTTTGAGAGAGAGTTTCACTATGCAGTTCAGGCTGGCCTGGAGCTCACTTTGTAGCCCAAACTGGTCTTGAACCTACCATGATCCTCCTGCCTCAGCCTCCTGAGTGCTGAGATTACAGGCGTGCACCACCATGCCCAGCATTATTATTATTATTATTATCATTTTTTTTTTGCAGGACCAGGGCTCAAACTCATGACCTTGTACTTGACAGGAAGAAACTTGTGCCATGGAGCTCTTTCCCCAGATGCCAGCATTATTATTTTTTAAATTGCCCAGGCTACCATTAGATTTGTGTGGCAGCCTGCTGAATAGCTTGGATGACAGGCAAGCATGTACCATCTCGTCCAACCATGAGTTAATTTTTGCAAAGGACTTAGAATAGCTCATGGAACATAATAACCCATGTGTTTCTGTTTGTTAAATAAAAAGTGATGGAGCTTTGCTTATTTCTTGGTCTTAACCCTCCTTACCCTGACATCAAATCAAACCTATGCACCTGACCTTTTTTTCTTTCTCGTAGTGACTTCAGTCCTTAGCATCTGTCTGGCCACTCCTAGCCTCTGGATCAGTTTCCCAGAGGAATTGTAACAAATTTCTATGAACACCGTAATTTAAAATAACTGAAATGTATTCTCTTAATAGCCGTGGAGGGTAGAATCTGAAATCAAGGTGTCAGCAAGCTTGGCTTCTCCTGGAGCTTCAGTGGGAGCATTTGCTGTTCTCTGGGAGCTCCTTGGGGTTCTCTGGGGGCTGGCAGATGCCTTGTGTTCATTCTTAAGCAGACAGCGTGTTCTGCAGTTCAGGCAAACCTCACCACTCCTTGTCCTCTTTGCCCGATCTCCGTCTTGTGTGTGGGGCCCCAAAGGGCTTTGCGACATCTGCCTCTTTTTGTTTCCCTGACAGCCAGAAGCTTTTCCTTTTTTTTTTTTTTTTTTGTATTTCAGGGTGCTCAGGGTCTCACTACTAGATCAGACTCAACGTGATCTGCCTGTTTACAGCCTCCCAAGGGCTGCGATTACAGGCGCATGCCACCACGCCCCGTCTCAGTCACTGTCTCGATGCACCCCAGGGCTGAGGCTGGCACGGCTTGTGGTGCCGGGGACTGATTCACTTTTGCTGGAAACTGTGAATGGCTTGTAGAGTTCAATAAGGTTTTAGAAGGGCTTGTTTCCTCCAGTGAACTCCACTCCTAAAATTGCTTTGCTTCATTAAACCAGAAACCCTTAGGGACCTACTGGGTGACCTGTCGGAAGAAAAGCCTCTGAGGCCACCCTGGTACCCCCACCCCAAGTTTAGCATTTTTATCAACATGTCTGCTATTCAAGCTCATCATTTTATTTCTCAGCCATGCCACTGGTCTAAATCTCTCAATCCGATCTGGTCACCTAACTCAGTAACTATTTCTCGCTTTTCAAAAATCTGTAGCTGCAAATTTCCCATATCCATTCTCAGAGAGGAATTCACCAGAGAGATGCCAGTGATTCCAGCTGTCACCAGGGCATGCTTAAAAGTGCTTGGGAATTTTGGATCCTGCTTTGAACTCAATGGGTTGATAATCTCAACTTATTTAAATTTATCTCTTTAGTCTGACCCAAATCCCTTTCTCTGCTCTTTGGGCAAAGCTATGGGATGGAGGCACAGACTTTTGCTAAGCTTTATTAAGAATATTCTGTAAGTTTTCTGTTTGGTTTTTATACTTCAAATAACTCTGAAATCAATATTTTGATGACTGAAGTGTAAATGAATAAGAAATACAGAGTAAATTCTCCCTTGAATTATATGAACAGAAATTCTATGTGTTTTTATTGGAAACCCAGGCAAAGTAATGGGGCAATCACTAAGCTCCCAGTAAAATCTTTTTTCCCCCCAGTAAAATCTCACTGCTCCCTCTCCTTGGCTTTCGGGGTACATCTTCATAAGGGGAGTTCCAAGAGAAAAAGGCTTCTGTGGTCTTCTCTGGCATTTCTTGAATTTTCTTTCTGGCAAGTGCTGTTAAATTACTCTTGTTTGGGCCACTGAGAGAGCTCAGTGGACTAAGTGCCTGCTTAGGTAAGCACAGGGACCGGGGTTTAATCTCTGGCATCAAATGCCACATTGACCCTGGCCCTGGGCACACTGAGGTGGCAACTGTGTCTGGGCATGGTGGTGCAAGCCTGTAATCCCAGTACTGGGAAGGCTGAAAACAGGAGGATCCCTGCAAGTCCAAGCTGTGTAGTGAGACTCTGTACCAAATACCTAAATTAGAAAAAAAAAAATTACTCTTGTTCCTGTTTACTTTTCCCCTGAGGACCTCAAAATCACTGCAGACAGAGTGTATCCACTCAGCCCTCGACACAGGCAGTACCATTTAAGTTCTGATGAAGTGGGCCAGAGGACAGGTTAAAATTTAGTTGTGTCAATTTTCTTTTTCAGCAAGAAAGCAAAAGTACGTTTGCATCCTTAGACAAGGCTCTTATTTTTTCTGTCTTTGTCTACTTTTGCTTTTATTTTGCTTATCACAGTGTGACAAGTGAACTTGGGCCAAGGCGTCCCCATGACGGGGACAACTTGCCTGTTGCTCCAGCTCACAGAGTTAATCAAGAGAGATGGGAATGAGAGAACCAGCTTCTGACATTCTGGCCCTGCTGTCACTTTTTTTTTTTTTTAATGGTATCACTTTATCTTTGGTATTTCCTATGTTCCCAGGCTTATGTTTTAAACAGTATTGAGACTTTGGAACCTTATGCATACTTTGCATTTCTCCACAATTTACTATTATATATCACAATCTAAGCAATGAGAGCATCTATTGCAGCGTATAACAGAAGTAATGGGAAAGATATCAAGAATACTTTATGGCTGTGAAAGTTGGATGAGATTTCATGAACACATCCCATGAATCGAGTTGTGCTATGAGCCTTTCACGGTGCATCCCAAATTGGCTTCCACGAGCAGTACTGTAAAGCCAGTACCTTGCCCTGTTTAGCAATGGTTTGAAGTAGAAAGTCAGTCCTCACTTTGTCAACGTTTGACACCAGAACAGAGTCCTACGTGGGAGTGACATCAGAAGGGTACACGTACTCCTGGATGGCCAGGGCTTCCAGGTCCCTGGCAATCCCAGTGCTGAAGTGATCTGAAGAGGACTGAAGATGATGAGCGGCAGGGTTTGAAAGTCCCTGGGCATTCAAGGTTCTTCCAGAAACGTTAGCATCTAAAGGCAGTGATGGTGTCAGCTGCAGAAAGGATCTGTTTTCCTTTGGAATGTTCTTCCTCTGGAGCCAATGCCGCCGCCACCACCACCAGGGCTCGTCCTGGAGTCCTCGCTGGGCTCTCCCTCAGGTTTCAGGCTACTCAGGGTGCCGGGCTGGGGATGTGGGCGGCTCTGACAGAGGGGAGCCCCTGTTTTCACTTCTGCTTTTTTTTTTTCGGTCTTTTTGAGGCAGGTCTCGCTATGTAGTTCAAGCTGGCCTTGATCTCACTTTTGTAGCCCAGGCTGGTTTCGAACTCGCACCGATCCTCCTGTCTCAGCTTCCTAAGTGCAGGAATTACAGGTGTGTGCCATCATGCCTAGCTTTACTTCTGCCTTTTGTTTTTACTATCTGCTTATAAAGCTTTTTTTTTTTTTTTTTTTTTTTTTTTTTTTTTTTTTTTTTTTTTTTTTTTTTTTTTTTTTTTTTTTTTTTTTTTTTTTTTTTTTTTTTTTT
>PVKN010043467.1:0-10246 GCA_004027915.1 Capromys pilorides
ACACGTTGGTCATCTAATGTAATCAGGAGATATTTCTTATGAAATCCAGTCAGTCAAGAGGAAAGACAACAGACAAACCCTATTAAAACAAGCCAGAGCCCATCTACCTGAAGAGCCTAGAGTGGGCAGCAAAGGTCTAGCATCATTCTTTGGAGGAAGAAACTATTGTGGACACTGTGGACCCCTGGGAGCCCTGGGGGACTCCCATTGCACACAGGATGAGCCTGGCATGGCCAAGAGGTCCTTGGCTACCCTCCCTGTCCTTATTGCCTCCTTGTCCATGTTCCCTCCATCAGCCTTTCCAGCAGCCTAGAAACTTGACTGTGTGTGTCATCAGAAGACCAGGAAGGAACAAGATGAAGCCCTGGTGGGTAGCTGCTGGCCAGTAGCCCATCAGGATCGTCTTGTGTCCCATCAGGATCCCCTGTTGCCCTCCAGGATTCTTTGGTCCCTGCTGCCTCCAGCCTTGTGGTTATAACCCAGGGCCAGCTAAGCCAGAAGCATGGGGGACTTTTCAACCATGTGTAATCTCTGGATGTGGCCTGGCTGCTTGACAGTGGGTCCCTGGAGCGAAGCACCCCCTGTTCTCCCCTAGGCCTTCCTCCAGCCCACCTAGGATTCAAGAGGCAGCCTCGTAGTCAAGGGGCAAGGAGAACCAGGTGCCTGGGGCCTCAGGCACAGGCCCACAGACCTCTGGCTTGCAGCAACTTCTGGGGGAACTACAGTGTGAGCTACAGTGTGAGCTGAATTTACCCCAGACCTTCCCCAGGAGAAACTTGGTACAGGAAGCCAGGGATGCCATCATAGGAACCTTACAGGCCCTCCATGGCTGTGTGCCTGATCTTGCCCTGGTACTCTAAGGCTGCCAGTTGTTCCTGTCAGGAACCGAACCTGAGGGTCCTGAGAGATAAAGAATGACACCTCCTAGATCAACAGCCTGAACAGGCCCTAAGAGAAGGGAGACAGGAAGCAATGGGACAAAGGACAGCTTTACCATGCCTCATATGTCCAGCACTCCCATTGCACACAAGTGAGCCTGGCACAGCCAAGAGGACGTTGGCTGCCCTTGTCCTTGTTGCCTTGACTTTCTGGGGCAGCTCAGGCCCCCTTCAACTGCCTTTGACTTACTTAAGAAACATCTGGCTTGTAGGTACACCACCTCCTCCTCATCACTGGTGTGTCAGCCCACCTCAGCCCCTGCTTCAGCTGTCACCTTTGTTGCCCTGAACTTCTGACCTGGACTGGAACCCCAGCTCCCCTGCCTCACTGCCCAGTCTCTCCTGGGTAGTAGTAGCTCAGAGTAGTCTGGGAACTTGGTCTTTCCCACCCATGAGATTTTACTGAGGGGGCTGAACCCAAGTTTGCAGCAGGGTATCTCATACCCAGTCACCTCAATAAAATTCCTTCTTGAAAAACAAAACAAAAGTTAAAGGAGGAGAGGCTTGATGGGGTTGACAGATTCAGGGCATTTAGTCCATCGTCAGCTGGATCTAAGACTGAAACTTCATGGTAGGTGGACAGGGAAGCAGAGCTGCTTGGCTCATAGTGGTTAGAAAGCAGAGCAGGAGACCACACCCACCAGGAAGAGGTAAGGCACCATATACAGTGACCACGGCCCTGCCTCTATGACCCCCAGACCTACCCAGAAATATGCCCTGCCCATCCCCCCCCAACCTCCAAGTCAATCAAATTGACTTGTTCAAGGTTAGCCATTGCATCCCACCCATTGGCAATCTGGCAGCCACATTTCCTTAGATCATACTTAATCCCCAAATAGACATAAGCTCATAATTCTGCTTAACATAATACAATAATCCCATGTGCAACCAAAACTGAAATAATCCCTTTCTCAAAGTGTCAAAAGTTTCAATATTTTTCAAAAGTCTAAGCTTGTGTCTCTTTTGAGATTCAAGACAAATTCTTAGCTGTGAATCTCTGTAAAAATAACAAGTTACATAGTCCCTAGGCACAATCTGAACACTCTCATTCCAAAAGGGAAACAGGATAGAAATGAAATGGACCAAACCAAGACCAAAACCCTGCAGGACAGATATGAAATCCTGTAGTTCCACATCTGCATTTGGGAGACTTGGTGGTAAAATGGGAGTTCCTAAAGGCTTGCAACCCACATGGGATCTCTCCTGAGCTGCCTCCACTGATACCTTGCAACTTTTCTTGGCAAGTGATCCATGGCATCTCTGACTTCCTGGGGTCTCCACTGTACCTTTGCCTTCTTTCCTTCCCACACGACCCTCTCATGGGCCCCTTGCCTGGCCTCCCAGGCCTCCTTTTGAAATCTGAATGGAAGGTTCTCTGAACCCACAACTCTTACATTCTCAGTTCTGGTAAGGGCAGCATCCTGTTGAGGACACCAAGGCCTGCTGTTAGTGGGAACAATAAGTAGGCCCCCTTGGACTATCACTGCAGTGGCCTTTGAGGGCCTGCATGGCTGAACATGGAAAAATGAATTCTTGGAAACCCGTTTCCTTGGAGGCCAGCTGGGGTAGGGGGACCAGGGACTATCATCTCAAATAACAGTTGGCACTTTTGCACCCTCAAACCTGCATGGGTGGGGTCTTACTGGTTTCTCAGATACCCTCAAGTCCTTTTTTTCTTGGCCCTGTACAAAGTAGTTGGCTTCTTTATAATGGTGCTAATCTCTTCAGCAGCCATATCTTCTTTGGCTCCAACTTTAGTTCTTTCTCGGCCAAAATTCAAGTTTTTAAATTTTTTTTTTTTTTTGCTCTGCTTTTTGTCCCAAATCCTTACTGTAAGTGTAGCTAAAAGCAGTCAGCATGCCACAGCTTGACTGTTGGGATGCCTTTCAGTTTCCTCTGCCAGATCAGCTTTCACATTGCTGGGACACGATACCTGACATCCACTATTCAAAGGAGGAGAGGTTTAGTTTGGCTCAGGATGACAGGGGATTGAGTCCCTGGCTGCCAGACTCCAAGGCAGGAACATCATGATGATGGAAGAATATGGTGGAGCAAGTCTACTTAGCTCATGGTGGCTGGAACGTAGAGCCAGGGAGCAGTGCCAGAGCTGAAGAGGAGAGGGATGAGATAAGGTGCCCAAGGTCATGCCTCCATGACTGACCAAGCCACACCCAGAGGTGTGTCCCACAATCCCCTGGGAAGCTCTTGAGTCAGTCAAGCTAACCATGACCTCTTTTAAGGTGGAACATAAAGGCTGTAGGAGGTGCGGTGTGGTGCAGGTAAGATCTGCCCTTCCAGGATTCAGGCATTCATGCTCCCGCTGTGGGCAGTGCTGACCGCTGGAGGGGTACAGGGGGTGGCTCGAAGCTGCTGCCTTGGCCGTGGTCCTAACCCTTCCCCAGGAGTAGCCCACATTCAAAGCCTGGCAGACATGGAGGGTAGAGTTGGGGACACAAAGTCATGGTTTCCTTGCCTTAGTTGGGAACAATTCTCGAGATCCATCCCAGTTCCTGACCCACCCCCAAGGCCAGTACAGTTGATGGCAACCATGCCACTATTCAGTGTTTTTTTTTTTTTGGCCATGCACAAACTTCTTTATTTGAAGCAATGAAAGAATGAGAGAACTAAGTGCACATTCAGCTACAGGCTATAGGAAAGGTGAAGGTTGCCCCAACATGAGTGTGCTGCCTGATGACCTTAGCTCCCATTATCACTGGCCCCCAGGGTAAGCTCATCAAAAGGTACTCTGTCATGAGGTACTTGTGTGCTCCCATCTTGCACAAGATGGTCATGTTGTCACCTAGCTCTTTGATGGCCATTAATCAGTTTTTTAAGTGGTACAGTGCTGATTCCCTCACCTGCTTTGTAATTGATCCCAAATTACCTTCCAGTTAAGCACCCTCTTCTAATTCCAGTCTCAGAAAGCCCTACCTGTGCTAGAAACCAAAGCAAATAGGGAAAAGTGGATGGAAAAAGGTTTATATTCTCAGAGAAGACCCTAGATACATGGTACAGAGGCAAGACACTGCGAGAAAGAAATACCCAAAGAACATCAAGGATACAAAACGGCAGAAATGAGAAACCTTAACAGAAGAGATGGAAGATGGGGTCGAGGAGATCTCAGAAAGTAGAGCAACATAGCAGCAGATACCTTGGTGGTAGAAGGCCAGTCTAAATATCCTGCATTGGAATAATAGAGGTTTTGGAAACAAAGGTGTCAATGGGAGGAAAAGCCATCATTAGCAAAATAATTCAAGCACTTCAGAATTTGAGGATGTGAGTTTGCAGGTTGAGTGCTAGGCCCGATTACAAATATAGGACACCACATAGCAAGATTTTAGGATACAAGGTGGGGGGCAAAAAAGAATCTGCTCTAGCTTCCAGAGACAGTAGAGCAGTGGCATATCAAGAATTAAGAATCAGGGTAGCTGATGGCTCAGAGGCTGAGCCCATGCTCAAGTGACTGTGTTTGAGCCTCAGCACCTCAAATGGGGTACAGGGGAGAATCTGAATGACTTCTTAACGTGCTGGAAGCTTGAACACATACATAGATTGAAAACATTGAAGAAAAATTGTGTCTAATCTAATACCAACGCCCAGCAAACTGTAATTGTAAGGTAAGGACAGATTTATCATTTAAAGTTGTCCAACAAGTTTATCTCCCTATCTTCCCTAGAAGTTCTTGGAAGATGTTCTCATAAAATGAGGGTGTGAAAAACACTTAAGAGACGGGGCCCATAAAAGAAGGAATCTAACACAGAGCAAAGCAAACTTTCCATGATGCAGACTAAGGAAGACACCTAGATGGTGGCCAGGCATAGGGAGCCATCCATTCAAACCAGAGCACGTTCTAAGACTGTGACAGATAGGAGCAAAGACTGAGAGATTCACTAATTTTCAGAATTTGGGGTTAATGATAGCTACGTACAGAACTGAAAATAAGTAAAAACAAGACTGCAACTCTGGTGAAAGGAAGACTGACACAAGGGGAAACTTAACAGTAATGCTCTATACTGCTTGATTGTAAAAATACATACGTATTCTTAAAAGGCAGGCAGTTAATATTGATATGATTCAAACTTGTGCCATAACACTGGCAAGATGAAGAATGTGTGTGTGTGTGTGTGTGTGTGTGTGTATTGTCAAGAGCTGGAAACACACCTGGACACTCATTGTACATAGTGAGAATTTATAATGTAAGGGTGCTGCTCAGAACATCCCAGTGGAGTCCAAATCACCTATGTTTGAATCATTGTTCAGTGACTTTCCAGTATGACAACCTGGGGGAAGTTACTAGACCTTTCGACACCTTAGTACACATCTGTAAAATGGGGACAATATTAACTCACATCTCATAAGGTTATTGTGAGGACACTGTATGTGAGATTATATAGTTATAGTCCCTGCTATATGGTTATTGCAATATGAATATTTTCAGTGCTTGCTATCTACTATGGACTGTTATGTTTCCCCAAATTCATATATTGAAACTATAACCTCTAATACTGTAGGAAATGACTGTATGTGGGCACCAGACTCTGTGGGTATAACAAGGTAGAATAAGGCTGCTAGGGACTGGCCAAGTAGTTCAGAGGATTAAAGCACAGGCAAGCAGGCACAGGGCTGGGGTTTGATCCCCAGGCCTGCAGTGCTGGTGCTGAGATAGCAATTAAGACTGGGCGTGGTGGTGCACATCTATAATCCCAGCTGGTGGGAGGCTGAATATAGGTGGATCACTAGCCTATCTATATAATGAGACCCTATAGATCCTGTAGTCCCTGCCCTAAAATAGAAAAAAAAAAAAGAATAGGACTGTTAGGGTGCATCCTGATCTGATCTGACCAATGTCCCATGAGAAGAAGCTGTGGGACATTCAGGGAGGGCCAGCAGGAGCACTTGAGCACACTTGAAGAAAGATGTCACCAGGACACAGAGAAGGTGGCCATCTGTAAGCCAAGGAGCAAGCCCTCAGTAGAAACAAAAGCCACCTCAGCCTCCGAGCTGGTTTTCTAAGCTTTCAGAACTCGGAGAAGAGAAGTTCCTCTGGGGGCACCCTCGCTAGCTGTTGTTAGGGCATTCCCGGCAAACTGACACATTGTCATATTGTTTAAAGGATTTGGAAACCAACCCAGAATAATTTAATTGAAACTTTTATTGAGCTAAGAGTGGTTGTAAGCCGAACATGGCGGCAGGAAAGAGGCCTTGCTTTTTCACAAAAGAAATTTGAGGAAGTCATTTACACATAGACTTGATGTTGGTAAAGTCGTATGTTTGCGTGAGTACACACACACACGCACATATACACACACACACACACACACACACACACACACACACACACACAGAGGCCATGATGTGTTAGCTAATCCTGGGTTATTCCTTGTGTCCTTTCATCTGTGAGGGTTAGTTTCAGATGGGTCTCTTCTAAGCACTGTGGAAGATACCATCTTGTGGGTGTTCGATGGTCCTTCAGGTGCGTGGCGTTGACACAGGTGTGTCTGAGGAGCAGCCAGGCAGGTCACTGGCACCTGCTACTCTTTGGGAGGAAGCTGCGTGCATCAGAAACACTTTGGCAGCCAAGCCACCTTGGAAGGACTTGTGATGGGACTCTGTCTCACTCCCGAAGTACTTGACACGTCATATGTTTGCTACAAAAGAAATTAATTTTTTTCCTTTCAGATATTAGGAATTAAACAAAGGGGACACAGCTACACCCCCAGACTTTTTTTTTTTTTTGATACAGGGTCTTGTCACATTGCTCCGTTGCCTTGGCCCGGCTTGCACTTGCAATCCTCCTGCCTCAGCCTCCCTGTGAAAGGCAATGTTCTTCACATTTCCTGCATCCGTCCTCGGCTTTTCCTCCCTGTGGCTCTTTGAACACTTTTGTCCCACGGAAGACTGAACAAGTTAGCATGCTTTTGACTCCAAGTAACAGAAGGCCAACTAGCAGTGCTTTACCATGGGAAAGCAAAGAGACCTTGCGATGGGTGGCTGTAGGTAGTAGGCTCCTAGTTCACTTGCTCAGTGATGTTATTACAGACCTGATTTTCTACCAGTGGTTCATCTTACCAGAGACACCCATGTCAAGTTGGAAGAAGAAAGAAAAACGTAAGAGTAAGTACAAACAATTGAAATCAGGAGACAAAGCCAGTTAAGCACTGTCTGCTGAAGGCTTGATTTTCCTCTAACTCCAGCCGTCCATGCTGAGCCTGCTGCCTACTCTCTTCAGAGCTGCAAGGTGGCTGCCACAGTTGCTGTCCTTGTGTCCTCGCAGACAGAACCCAAATTTGCTCTGGATAAGAGGACCTCCCCTTGTCTCCCTTTCAGAAACCCACGGAAGCCTTTGGCATGCCTTCCACTCAGACCACAATGACGTAAGCCGCCCAGCTGAAGTAGTGGAATTACTGCAGTGCGCTTCAGTCCAGTTCTGTTTGACTGCTTCAAAACGGGAGAGGAACCAGGGAGATAGCTCAGTGGAATAAGTGCTTGCCTGGCAAGTGCAAGGTCCTAAGTTCAATTCCTGGTTAAAAAAAAAAAAAAAAAAAGAAAGAGGGCCTCAGCCTCCTCTGGGCACATCTGGGATGCATAGTGTGACAAAACCATGGCTGTATCGATAAAGAATCACAGAGCTGAAGCAATACATTTTGTTTTGGATTTTTACTGTTCATGTTGTTTTAAATTTTTTACCAGCACATATTTGCAGTACATAGTGATTCCTGGGGAGTTGGTACAAGGACCTAATGAATTTGAACTCTTTTTATGTCCCTTCACCCCCTCTCTGCTTAGTCCCCTTCACATTTACAAAAGATCCCTTGAGACCATTCCGTTTAAACAGGAAAGGAAGGCAGACAGTTCTTTCACTGGGAAGGGATGGGAGAGAGGGTAAGGGTTAGAGATCAACGTTCTGGTCTCCATTTGGGGCTTAAAGCTGGGGAGATGCACTGTAAGTCTATCTGTAGGTGACAGAAACAGCCAGACCTCTGGAAGCGTCCTTTCATCCGGGCTTCTCATGGCACAGCCCGGGAAGTTGTGTTTTAGAGAAGTCCTGATCTTGGAACAGAGCTGCGTCCGGTGTGGCCCTGTGGAAGAGCTGTGGTGGCAGAGGCATCGTGCCAGGTGAGAGGCACAGATAGTGTGCGGTTTCCAGGCCTCAGAGGTTCCTGAAGAAGGTGGGCTTTATGCCTTGAGCCTGGCAAGGCTGCGAGCGCCGCTGGCTGGCTACATCTGGAAGAATCGAGAAAGCACGGGGACCACAAAGGATGCTTGTCTACCGTCACTGCTTCACTCTACTCCATTCTCCAGGAGGAGGAGGAGTGGGGGTGGAAAGCGCAGAGTCCCAGCCTGAGCTCTGAACTTCGAATTGACAGAATATTTGAAGTTCTAAATGCAAATGGACTGAATGATATTTAATTGACAAGTTTCTGTTCTCGACTGGGGCTTCAGAATAGGAGAAAATTACAGAGAAAAATGACCCTTTAAGCCTCGCTTCAAAGTGTGTGGAGTCTGATCTTGCTAGACTTGGTGTATTTCATGGTTACCTTCCTTTTTCATCTTTTGAGGGATCACTGGGAGAAGGTGGGGAAAGAAAAAACGAGTGTGTAGGGAGCGGAACCGGCCGCCTCTTGAAAGTGTTTTTAGAGAACATCCTTTTTAGGGTTAAGTAAAAACAATATAAAACCATCCAGCTAAACATTTTCCCCCTAAAAGTTAAGGTGGTTAATAAAATATTTTTAATATAAATAAACCTAGCACAACCTCATTTAATGGGAGTTTAAAAAATGCATATATTCATTTTTTTATTATGTAAAAGACAACCATGATTCAGTATAGAAAAAGCTACCGGGTCACTTATACTTATTTTGTTTGCTTTATGGTTTTCTTTACTACATATGTTTAACCAGGTGGAAAACAACAGAAAATTTCCATTTTTTAAAACAAATATAACCTGGTCAGGAATCAAATTTACATTCTAATTACATTACAAGAAATCAAGAATATTTATGGTGGCATCTAGCACCCAGTTAAAACTCAACACACGCATAACAATAATAAGAAAATTTGTTGGCCAAAACGTTGTAATAGCTACTAAAAATACATGAATAAATTTTAATATCCAGACAGGAAGGAACAGACATACAGGGTGTATTTGAGGCACATGTATCATTTGAACAGGAGCCAGAGTTACGCAGCTGAAGATTAAAGTGTGATTTAGGGATATATTCTACAGCACATGCATGTGCGTTGCCTCCATTAGCATTAATAGAATTTACATGCACGCAGTTAGAGGAGAGAACGGAAATTTGTTGAAAGGCAAAGCAGAATGATTTTTGACTTTGCCTGTAATTCCAGGAGCGTGGGACTGTATTATTAAAAGCTCTGTGAAAGGCCTTAATTTAGGAGCTGAGATATCGGAGCTCTATATCAAACTACTCCCTGTGTACTCCGTTTATATTATTAGAGAGAGTGAGCCGGAAAGCCAAAGGGTTGATCAGAGACTGGCCTGGGATAATGGTGCAGTATAGAAATGTGAGACAACATATGCATTTTGGATGTGGGTTAATTTGAGGATTATGAACAATTGTTAATCTGGGCCAAAGCATGATTGATGTCACGGTCTGCACATGTGTGCACACGCGCGTGCCCACAGCAGCACCCCCATGCACGCAACCAATTACAATTATTGCTTAAGCTCCTGTGCAAACCTTCATTCTCTATGGGCTTTAAGAGAATAGAAATACTTTAGCCTATTGACTGTGTCGCTTTCTCTTGCACGCTGAATCCAAATGTTCTTGGGAGAGGTGTAGAGGAAGTGGACGGAAGAGGAAATCAGTGTCTTCCCAGCTACACACCAATTCCTCTAGGATGTGTCAGGAGGGAAGAAACCAGCTAAGTAATACATCAGACCAAGATGGCATCAAGTGATAGCTTTAACTTTCTTTTTTAGAAAGTTTTTTTTCATTAGTCCATATTTGCAATACATACTTATCGCATTCATTGTGGGAAGTTGGTGCACATACATTCTACAGCTTAATTTGGTTTTTATTTCTCTCATTTTTTTATTTTTTTACTTTCCCCTGGCCCGCGTTTTGCCTTCCTTCCTTCTCTAGATTGAACTCTGTAGGAATAACTATATATGAGAGCATTATTATTATTTGAAAAGCACTCAGGTCATTCACTCATTCATTCATTCATTCATTCATTCATTCAGCACTTTCTCAGTGAGGATCTACTATGTCCCAGTCACTTTTCTGGCTATATTCACCCAGAAGCAAATAAGACAAAGTTCTTGACCTTAAGGAATTTTACCA
>PVKN010043468.1:0-10200 GCA_004027915.1 Capromys pilorides
CTCCACCACCCATGGAGCCATTGCTTCACTCTCCCATTTTACAGTTAGGAAGAGCAAAGCTCTGAGATGATGCCAGCTGCTGACAGCCAGTGAGCGGCAGACTAGACCCAGATCCTGGCCTGGGATGAGCTGAAACAGATTCTTGGCTGAATGGGGCAGGAGACACAGGGGCAAGGTGTGCCCCGTGGTCTGGTCAGTGACTGCCCCTGCCCAGAAGAGGGTGGGGACACTGCAGTCTTAACTAGGAGGCCCAGATGACAGGGCCACAGACAAGGTGGACAGCGGGCAGGTGTGCAGAAGGCTCAAGTGCTCGAGGGGACTCTGATGGGCAGCAGGAAGGCCGGAGCAGAGGCCATCTGCTCCCACATCTGGCCGGCCACTCCCTGCCCCTCAGGGCCACTTTTCAACTGCAACACCCATCAGGGTGGCAGCACCCTGGGAGGCGGTGTGACAAGGACAGGGAGTAGGGGGTGCAGGGAGTAGCCAGCAGGAAGCCACACTACCCAGCTCCCCAAGCGCCCCTTCCTGCTGCCCCACACTGACCTCTGCACACTCTCTGGACCTGAAAGACTTCTGATCTTGAGGACCTGATATGGCAGATGTGCAGAAGGTCAAAGTTGGTCACTCCCAAGGAGAGGGGATTCTTGCGATTAGCACGCGCATGCGCGTGCGTGTGCACACACACACACACACACACACACACACACACACACACACGGAGTACCACAGTGGGATCAAGCAGAACCGAGTTTGGAACCCAGGACTCCTAACTCCCTGCCACTTCAAAGAATGCACAGGGGAAGGAAACACACACACCCCAAGGGAAAGAAGGGGGAGCACAAAGAGGGGTTCCCAGCCACCCCTCCACCCACAGACCTGGGCAAGTTCCTGTGTCCCCCAGCTGTCCAGGGCACCAGCCACAGGTTCCTCCCGCTCTGCAAGCACTAATGGGCTGTTTGCTTTGGCCACAGGGACTGTGTTTGCTCTGGCGGGGTCCCAGCCTCACCTGCCCTTCAGGCCTTGCCTTGGTGGGGCAGGGACTCGCATCTCGGAGCACAAGGGGCGAGGCGCAAACCACAGGGCCTGTGCTCTCCTGTGCCACCCGCCTCCTTAAAGCTGGCATTGTATTTCAAAAAAAAAAAAAAAACTGCCTAACCATGGTTATAAAGCTTACAGTCTTTTTTCTTTCTTTAACATTAAACTTCAGAAATAAACTATTTTAACACACACGCAGTACACACATGCACGCACGATATCATAGCCACATGGGAATCAGATGGAAAATTTAAAATTAACCCTTGGGGAAATGGTAGAGTCTGAGGTCGGGCCAGGGAAAGCACAGGATCAGCTCACAGCATTGTTCTGCGCAGGAAAGTAAGGAAGTGCTCAGAGAAAGACGGGACACCTTAGGGGACAAGAGGCCACCAAGAAGGGGTTCCTTCCAACCTCTTTTGAATGTCTAAATAAACAATAAACCCCATTAAATCAACCACTGAAAAAGAGGGAACCGGAAGTCCATACTGATATGAGTGAGAGAACAAAAGGCAAAGTGGATGTGGAAGGGGTAGTTTAGAAGCCCCGGAGTGCCTCACCTCCCAAACCCTCTGACAGTGGCCACGCCTGCAGGCTGGACCCCAAAAAACCCAGCTGAACCTCAGCAGCTGGGCCGCAAATAAGAACCTCGGGCGGGCGCGCAGAGGCTGCAAGACCAGCCTCCTGGCTGTACAACAAGGCCCAGTCTCACTGACATTGCCTCCTGGATCTAACCCAGGTGAGGGACCAGCAGGGGGAGCAATGCAGAGAGGAGAGGCAGCCTTCTTCGAGGATGGGGGCCCACAGTGAAGAAGCCAGGATCAGCCATTTTGAGGAGACAGGAAGTTATCTCGGAGGTTGGCCCTGGGACCCCGGGTGGACCCAGGAGGAGCCTGAGGACTGGTGTTGTGTTCCCATGACACAGTATAGGTGTCGGGGAACCACTCAGGATGGGGCGATGGGGCACTAAGGAGGCAACTGATTTTACTGTGGTGAAGGAAAAAAAAAAGCTTTTGAACTGCCCCTGCCACTCTCCTGGGTATCTGGTACTGTTGGGGCGGGAAGGAGGCTTCGCAGGTCTAAGTCCAGAGCCAAGATGCTTAGACAAATGCCAGGGAGAAGAGTGGGTGCCCGCGCATTGCCTGTCCCTTTGTTTTCAAAGCACTGTAGCAAATGAGATGAGGGATGGAGATCCAGAGAGGCAAAGCTGGGCCTGAGGCAGCAGGGGTACTAGCAGCCACGCCTTCCTTCCCGTGTAGTCCTGCTCCCTGCTCCCTTGGGCCTCCCAGGGTCTCTGGCAGCCATGGTACAACAAAACCAAGACCCCACGCTTCCATCTTCCCCGTGCTGGGACTTGCTATGCTCATGTGGGACAGTCCATCCCCACTCCAGGCCTCTACCCTAAGACAGTGGAGGACGAGCTCAGTCCCACGGGCTCTCAGCAGCTGCTGGGAAGCTGGGGGTCAGCAGATGTGGGGAATCACGTGACGGCCAGAGGAGTCCCACCCTGGAGGCCAGGGAGGGGAGCGGGCAGCAGTGGAGAAAGTGAGGGTCCCCGGGCACCCCATGAGAGTTGGCCTGGATGACTCTGGAGACACAGAGGAGAGGCCAAGGGAGGGTACAGGATGTACCTATGCTGAGTGGACACCCAGGGAGAACTGGTGCCATCAGTTGGCGGCTCGGGATGGCACCAGTGTGGTCCCAAAGAGCTGGTGGCTGAAGGGACACTTGGAGCAGGAAGAAGAGAAGACTCAGTGGCAAGCACCCCGCGATGATGGGAGAACAGGGACAGCACAAGAAAGCAGAGAGGTGACAATGCTCGGGTCATCTGTGCCTGAACCCTTGAGAACCTTGGCATGGCCTGAGCCTTAGACAAGCCAGGGGACAGAGGCAGTGCCCCAGAGGGCACAGAGGGACTGGGTGGTGAGGTTTCCCTCCCTTAGTGGGGGGAAGGCAAGAAACAGAAGTCAAGTTCTCTGCTCCTGCATGCCCACCGACGGCCGTTCTTTCCGCGTAGCCAGCAGTGATCCAGACAAAATGGTGAAGGTTGGAGTGAGCGGATTTGGCCGTATTGGACACTGGTCACCAGGGTTGCTTTTAACTCTGGCAAAGTGGATGTTGTGGCCATTAATGATGGCTTCATTGACCTCAACTACTTGGTCTACATGTTCCAGTACAATTACACCCATGGCACGTTCCATGGCACTGTCAAGGGTGGAAATGGGAAGCTCATCATCAATGGAAAGGCCATCGCCATCTTCCAAGAGCGAGATCCCACCAACAACAAGTGGGGTGGTGTTGGCGCTGAGTAGGTGGTGGAGTCCACTGGTGTCTTCACCACCATGGAGAAGGCCAGGGATCACCTGAAGGGTGGTGCCAGAAGGATCATCATCATCTCTGCCCCTTCTGCCAGTGCCCCCATGTGTGTGATGGGTGTGAATCAAAAGAAGTATGACAACTCCCTCAAGGTTGTCAGCAACACTGCCTGTATCACCAACTGCTTAGCCCGGCTGGCCAAGTTCATCCATGGCAACTTGGGCATCATGGAGAGACTCATGACCACAGTCCGTGCTGTCACTGCCACCCAGAAGACTGTGGACGGCCCCTCTGGGAAGTTGTGGCATGATGGCCATGGGGCTGCCCAGAACATCATCCCTGCATCCACTGGCACTGCCAAGGTCATGGGCAAGGTCATCCTAGAGCTGAACAGAAAGCTCACAGGCACAGCCTCCTGTGTGCCCACTCCCAGCGTGTCAGTGGTGGATGTGACCTGCCTCCTGGAGAAAGCAGGTAAATACGATGACATCAAGGAGGTGGTGAAGCAGGCATCAGATGGTCCCCTAGAGGCATCCTTGGCTACACTGGGAATCTGGTTGTGTCTTGTGACTTCAACGGTGACACCCACTCTCCCACTTTTGATGCCGGGGCTGGCATCGCCCTGAATGACTACTTCGTCAAGCTCATTTCCTGGTATGACAATGAGTTCGGCTACAGCCACAGGGTGGTGGACCTCATGGTCCACATGGCCTCCAAGGAGTAAGTGTCCCCCACCACCACAGCTCAGTGAGACCAGAAGGATGGAGGGGCCATGACATAGAAGTCACTGCCCTACTCAGCCCCAACACTGAGAATCTGCCCCTCACAACTTTCATCCCAGGCCCCTACAAGGGCAGGGGCCTCGGGAGCTCTGGCTCACTGTCGTTGCACTCCATCAATAAAGCCCATTGTACCCAGAAAAAAAGAAAGAAAGAAAGAAAGAAAGAAAGAAAGAAAGAAAGAAAGAAAGAAAGAAAGAAAAACAGAAGTCAAGGTGAGTTCAGGGAAGAGAAAGCAGGCGCCTTCTGTACTCTTCAGCCTTTGCACGACCCTGCCGCTCGTCACGGCTCAGCCAAGGCAGGAGCGAGAAAAGTCTCAGCTGCCCAGCTGGATGCTCATCCTTCCTGGGGGCCTAACCGTGCCTGTGTCTTCCTGGCTCTGCACCGGGGCCTCCTCAGCCCCACAGAAGCATTTGCCATGGAAAGTGACCACTGCCGCAGACCATTCGTACTGTGCTCGCCTCCACACAGATGAAACTGTGCCACGGGGCTATGCCCGGACACTGAATAAGACTGTGCCCAGCACATAGTAGGTGCTCAATAAATGGCAGCTGCCTCCCTACTGCCTTCTCCACAAAACCAGGTGTTACAGTACACCCACGTGATCCCAGCACTTGAGAGGCTGAAGCAGGAAGATTGCCTGCAACTTCAAGGCCAGCCTGGACTACAGAGTGAGTTCAAGTATAGCCTGAACTATACAGTGAGCCCTTGTCTCAAAAAAAAAAAAAAAAAAAAAAAAAAAAAAAAAAAAAAAAAAAAAAAAAAAAAAAAAAAAAAAAGCCAGAAAGACAAGGAGCTCCTCTGGGACACCTGGAGCCTTGTCCTTTCCCTCCTGCCTGCTGGGAGTGGGTCTTTTAGCCCTAAACTGTGAACAGACCCCACAAACACTATGAGGAAGCTCCATTGTGAAGGTGTCTGTCACAGGACTTGGAAAGACACAGGCCAGCCTGTGGGGCTGAAGGGAATGTCCTGGGACCTTCCCAGGAAGGAGAGCCAAGGACACCGGGTTCTGAAACTGCTTTTCAGACCCACTGATAAGCCTCTGGCTGGGGGCACTGTGGTGGGAAAGAGTGGGGAGCCCTGGACACACGGACACGCGGCCACAGCGAGCTAAAGGCACTGAAGCTGCACAGCCGAAAGCTACCGAGCAGCCGTGCATCCCATGAAGCCTGTCCCTGTGACCAGATGACCAGAGTTACTTTTCTCCTGACTCCTCACACTGGAGGGCACACCCTGTCACCTGGCGGGAGCCTCACAGATGGTGATGTGGTGGTTGTTTATGCTATTTTTATTTTTCTTCAGTTCAGGATGCCGCTGCTTGTCCCACAAACTGCCTTGCCATTAATAAGTTGGGGCAGTTTATGGTCCTGTGCCACTCTGCCCATCCCAGGGCCAGGGGGTCCAGGACACTGGATTCTGGCCACTGACCAGCCCCATGGATGGGTGGGGGTGTCTAGTTTCTCATGGGGGCAGGTGTGTTTGGATGAGGGCACAGCGCCCTGGCCAGGGTGTCCCAAAATAACTCAGAAGGCAAGAGACAGGAAAAGATCCTCCGTGGAAATTTTAAATTAATTCCTCACAACCGGGAGGTCCAGGTTCCCAGAGGGCTCGTCCAGACCCCAAAGGCTGCACAGCCCAAGGCAATGCTGCAAGCCCAGGGAGCCCCACTCACCTCTGGTCCCCTCAAAAGAAGCTTGGAGAAGGCTGAGTCCCATGCCACTCGCTGAGGCCTCGGGGGCACAGCAGGAAGGACCAACCCTCTACCTGGACAGTCTTTGAGGGTGGCTCAGTGCTGGCTGTGACCTGTACTTAAGTCTTCCTACAGCCCTGAGAGGCTGGACTGTCTTTAGCCTCCTTCTACCCATGTATCTGGAGAAACTGAGGCTTGGTAGTCACTTGCCTGTGGGAAGCCACAAACAGGGGCATCCAGTGTACCAAGCCACTGGGCCATCACACCTCAAGTGGGTGTGTGAGTGACATCTCAGAGGAGAGCAGCAGGCTAAGCAATCAAGTGGGTTAATGTGGAGGGTTGTGCTACAGGGTGGGGGAGGGAAGGCAGGGAAGAAGTGAGGAGTACATGAATGAATGAGTGGATGGATGGATGGATGGGTGAGTGGGTGGGTGGGTGGGAGGATGGTTGAATGGATGAGTGGATGGACAATGCATGGATAGATAAATGGATGGATGGATGAGTGGATGGATGGATGCATGGATGGATAAATGGATGGATGGATGGATGGATAGATGAGTGGATGGATGTATGAATAGATGGATGTATGGATGGATAGATGAATCTGGGCTGCCATCCAGGTCAAGGCAATGGACAAACTGGGGCTTGGCTTGGGACAGTGAACAGGGCCAACCTTGCAACAAGCAGTAGGGTGGCCTTGGAAGGGGAACGGAGAAGCTTCTGGGACAGGTACAGCCAGGTGGGGGTGAGAAGGAGGGTCAGCATGGCCCAAGTCTAGGGTCCCAAAAGCCTGTCCACTCACAGCAGAAAGTGACCCTGGGGAAGGAGATAGAGGCTGAGGCTGCTCCTAGAGGGATGTGGAAGAGGCAGAGCAGGCCCAGGAGGGCTCCTCTGTCCCCACACTGCATCCCACTGGAGGCAGGGCTGGAGAATTTCATTGGGAAGGACCTGGGGCCTTCCAAAGAACTAACCTGGGCTCCAGAGCCACGAGGAAAAAGCTCAGCTCCACAATCCTAGCCAACTCCACTGGGCTCTGGTCACCAGGGTCCATGTAGCATTTACCCCCAATGCTGCTGGCAGGAAGCACTCCTGCCATCCCCTGTCCCCTCACTGAAGAGGGGCGTTGCTGTATACAGCCAGTCGAGGAGCTCAGTCTCTACTCACCAATGCTGTCACCAAGTGTTTCCATTTCCAGGTAACACTGAACAAGTCCTGAAACTGCCCAAGCCCCACTTTCCCCAGGGCCACCCTGAGGATTGGAGGGGAGCAGCAGGCAGCGCCCACTGAGGACCAGCACAATGCCTGGGCATCATCATCACCTCTCCCTTTCCCACCAGGCAGAGGGTGACCCTGACTCTTCCTTAGTACCCAGTGCTAAGACCATGGTCCTCAGCCCCCCTGGCCCCTTAGGGCAGGAGCCCTGGGGAACAGGGGCCCTGGGAAGGGCAAGGAGCGGGCAGGCCGGGGAACACAGGTCCACTTCATCCTCCTGCCCAGCCAGCTGGATCCTCCCCATACCCCCAGGACCACTGGGGACTTGGGGTTTTCATGCATCTGATTAGCATAAATTAGCAGCTGCCAGCAGGAGGAGGAATGCAGCCTTCCCACCTCCCGATCCTGTTTTTGGAAACCTTATCAAATCCTGCTGAAGCCTCGCCTTGTTCCTAGGCACTGGACCGAGGGGCGGTGTTTGTGTACCCAGCAGAGGCCCACCTGGCCCCTGGCGAGCCCACAGCCCAGGGCCCAGCCCCAGCTCCAAAGATAACACTGCAGGCAGCACAGGGTGGGGGAGTCTCCCCCAGGCCCCCTCACACTAAGAGGCCTCTGTCCAGGTGACAGGGAGCAAGGATTGGGCCCAAATATTTTGCTGCAGGTTCCCAGTGGGGAAGGCTTGCCATCTGGGGCAGCCCCACCAGGCTGCGGCTGTGTCCACAGAGGCTTCTAACTGGGCAGCTCTGTCTGGCTCCTTGGAGATAAAGTTGGTCTGCCCCAATTTCCTAAGGGAAGGAGAGGGAAGGAGAGGATCTCCACTCCACGAGTCCACTAGACCAGGCCCCAGGCTGTGTCTCATCCCTGCTATCAAAGGATCTCATGGGGCCAGGGGACAAGCATTGCCTTCATCTACCAATCAGCACGTCTTCCCTCCAGGTGAACCAGAGTGTGGAAACAAGTTGCAGAATCAGACAAGCTCGAACCCCAGGGCCACTGCACTCCCTCGCCTCAGTCCTCTCACCTATCAAATGGGATCATGGTTGTGAAAATTGAATGAACAAGTGAGTGAATGAATGAATGAATGAATGAATGAGTGAGTGAGTGAAATTGCAGTAGGGTATCTGAGGGGTCAGCTGGTGCTAATTGCTCTAACCCACTCCGGACCGCACAGATGCACCCCTGACCTACATCTGGCCAATTGAAACATCTCATCTACAGTTGGCCACAGTGATTAGCCGAGGAATGGACAAGGCCAGACAACCAGATCTTCCCCTCGGATTTTATACTGGGATATTGGTGGAGAAGTTCTTTCTTTCCCTGGGGTGGCTAAGCTGGAAAGAAGTAAACACAGCGATGCCTGTGGCCCCGTCCCCCTGTCCTTACTGACTGTACTCAGCCCTGCTGCGCTCAGCGAAATGGTAATACACAGCAAACATCTAGGTCTCCGGTCCCCCGAATAGGCATCATCATCTCGGCCCTTCAGGAAGGGGCATCTGACTGCGAGTCCCTGCCAGGAGCAACTTCCATGGACCTTCAAGGTAGCTCCCACTTTAGAGATGGGGAAACCGAGGCTCACCGTGGTTCAGCAATATACCCCAGGTTACACAGTTAAATAGTGGGACCGCACTAGCTTCCGTCAAGTGGCCCAGAGTCCCCACCCAGCGTTCTTTGCTCACAGGGGCTAGGAGCACAAGGAGAGACGAGAGCTGGATAAGAGGCGTGGAGCTGGCGGCACAGCCTGCTTCTGCAGCCCCTGCACCCTTGCATTCTGCTAGCCACACTTCCTGCGGCCCTGCCCAGACGCGGAGTACTGGGTCTAGCGCTCCCCCTGCTGGCCATGCAGGAAAACCCACCGCAGGCGCCCGCTGCACCCTGGCGGCGCAACCACACATAAGAGAGGCTTAGACCTCTGGCCCCCTCCCCGGGAATTTAGGCAAGTGACTCCACCTCTCTGAGCTTCAGTCTTCTCCTCTTGCCAAGTGGGAGAATGACAGCATCATAAATGAAACAACGTGCCTGGCACAACACCCACACCAGTGGTTCTCCAGTATGCCTGCATCAGACCCACCTGCAGAGAGGGTGGGCTGGTTAAAACCCGGACTGCAAGGGCCAGAGAGAGGTCAGTGGTATAAGTGCCTGCCTGGCAAGCACAAGGTCCTGAGTTCAATTCCTGGTACCGCAAAAAAAAAAAAAAATACGGATTGCAGCCCCAGAGTTTTCTCCAGTCAGCACCTGGATGGGCCTCAGAATCTGCATTTCTAACAAGTTCTCAGACCAGTTAGCAAAGGAAAGGATGTCCAACTTCACTAATACTTGGGGCAATGCATATTAAAAACACAATGAAGCTGGGTGTGGTGGTGCACGCCTGTAATCCCAGCACTTGGGAGGCTAAGGCAGGAAGATTCCATGAGTTTGAGGCCACTGGGCTACACAGTGAGTCCTAACAGATAAACGAGCAAAAAAATCAAAACACAATGAGATGCCCCATTCACACACATTAAGATAAGAAGCTAGAAAATCCTAAATGTTGGTGAGGCTGTGGACAAATCGGAAGCCTGAGTGGGAAACCGTGCTGCAGCTCCTCCTGAAGTTAAATGTAAAAGTGCGAGATGACCCAGCAACCTCCCTCCTGAGGATGTGCTCAGAAGAACTGGAGGCAGGAGCCTGAGCTGATATTTGTTCAGCCCACATGTACACAGCAGCTTTATTTGCAATAGCCCAAAAGCCAGAAGTAATTCAAAGCTCCACTGAGGGAAGAAAGGTCAACAGAAACAGAATGTGGTATAGATATACAGGAAATATTATCTGGCCTTAAAAATGAAGGAAATTTGGATGCATACTGCTCACTAGAGTTGTGTTTTTTTTGGAGTCATGTTCTTGCTATCTAGTTCAGGCTGGTCTTGAACTCTTAAACCCCACTATGCAGCTCAGGCTGGCCTCAAACTCACAGCAAGCCTCCTGCCTCAGCCTCCCAAGGACGGGGATCACAGGCGTGCATCACCACGCCCAGCCTATAGGTGAAGCTTGAGAATGGCATGCCACATGAAAGAAGCCAAACACAAGAGGACAAATATGTCCTTCTACATACATGAAGTCCCCACAAGTCAAAATGTATAAAAACAGCAGTTGGATGGTGGTTGTCAGGAACAGGAAGGAGAGAGGGGAGTAACT
>PVKN010043469.1:0-10234 GCA_004027915.1 Capromys pilorides
TATGTGCTTGGCGTATTTCAATAGTCCCAGCATAGAGCACAAGTCTTGGCAAATGGTATGCTGTCTGTAAAATACTTACACATCTATCAAGTTCATTAATAAACTCCAAGTTGGAAATTAAATGGTTTTTTTCCCTATGATATGAAAACATTAATATGTGTAGGAAATGCACATTTTGGTAAGTTGGTGACAGTAAACATTTTTACCATACTCTCAGAGAGTAGTTGCAATCTGCATCAATATGTTAGAAATCATCAGTTCATACTTAAGCACACCTATTGTAGTGTTATCTATGGTAATGGATAGACATGGAAATGTGAATCTTGTCAAAAGAGTTGAGGCTAAATTCATTATGCTATGTGCTTCAAAATAACAATGTGAATTAGTAGTCATTGACATTGCAGGATCTTCCCACAATGTTAAGGGGAGAAAATCTCTAAACAGGTGACTCAGTAGTCTGGGGGATAATCCCCTTGGGCACACGGTATAAATCACGCAGAGGTGCAGAACCTTCTGGAAGGGTTTACTCAAAACCCCAAGCCCCACTACGTGGGTAGTGGTGAACTTGGCAGCAATGTGAATCTTTTTCTTCTCCTAACTTGGAATGCGTGGTCAAGAGACACATATAGAGTAAGAAGACCAAGCGTCTGAGTCACGTTCTTACCGTGAGGACAAGGCACCCGACATCAACAACTTAAGAAAGGGCTTATTTTGGTTAACAGTTTTAGAAGTTCCAGAAGCACAGCAAGGGCACGGCAGAGGGGCTGGCCCTAGAGGAGAAGAGGTGCAAGTTCTGGCTTCCAGAAAGCAGGGAGCGAAGGGAGGAGCCGAGGAAGACAGGCTCATGTGGGCCGCGCCCCCAGCGGCGCCCTCTAACCATCCTCTACCCACTAACGCCACACCAGCAGTGGGACTCTCAGTGCTCTAACCTGCTCATGTGCTCTGAACCCTCGCAGTGATCCGGTCGCCTTTCAAAGACGCGAGGTTTTGCCGGGACAACCCAAAGCCATCACAGCAAGCAAGCACGTAAGAACCCTCAGCCCAGAGCTGCTGTGTTCTGAGCTCTGAGCTATGCTCTGAGGATGGAGCCAAGAAAGGCGTTACGTGGTTCAGAGGAGACAGAGGGGAAGTTTCAGGTATGCAGTGGGCTGAGTGGAAAGACAGAGGAACCCCGCCAGAGACTGCACCCTCGCCCCCATCCTGGCCCTATCTATCTCTCAGAGCCAGAGGCTCCGGTGGCACCAGTTCTTACTTTTACTTTCAGTTTTCTTACTTGAGAAATGAGAAAACCTGGCTTCGGGATGATCTCTGAGAGGCTGCAGCTTTTATAAGTCTCCAGCTGTGGAGCAGCTCCACATTTCCGAAGCATGTGTCTTACTACTTCCAGTAAACTTCGTGACCACACTTAGTCCGCTGATCTGTTCCCTTGAAAGGAAAGCTATAGATGCCATCTAGGCCCGTCCCTCTGGTTCTGCAGACAGGGATAGGGAGATGGACCAGTATGATGTAGCAGAGAAAAATAAAAAATTAGGAAAGAACTAACCACTTGAACTCGCTTCCTGCTTAGAATTCACTGGATGCAGCATATGTTGCTACACGTGTCTGAGTTCACTGGCTGAGACCTGGACCGGGGAGGTGAAGTTTGTACTAATAACATTTTACTGAATCTATGAGATAATTGCAAGACCCAGGATGTTTTGAGCCTAATGGGACATCAGTGCAGTTGAACTCCCAAACAGCTGTCATTCATTTTGGGGTAAAATTTGTGAATTAATCCTGTGGTATCTTTTTCTTCACTGTTTCCTTTTGGATGGGAGAAAGTGTGCCTCAGATACAGGTTAAACTTTGGAACTATTCGGGAGGTAAATCCTGTCAGAGCTTTGTGTGGAAAATATTCTTTTAATTCAGCTTTGGTGAGAGTTGCCAGGGTAGCAAATTAAAGATTTATTGTCTGGGAATTTTTGGATCACAACCTCACACAGGTCTGGTTGCTTTATTCTCAAATGTTTGGAGGTTGTCCAGCCACTGAGCTTTCTACTTGGGCCAGGTACTGGAGGCATAGCCAATGCACTGATTGATTAATCAAAGCAATCATGTTATGAATTTTGTTTCTATGACAGATAGTTGTACAAAGAAGATGTCGAGGTGGCTACCACATTATTTTACTTGCCAGATGATTGCATGCTTGCAATATATTCATATCACAACAACTACACCAGGGTAACCTACAGTTGGCTAGGTAAAGTTTGGAGGACCAGTACAGTTCCATAAGAGAGTGTCAACTCTTCAGGTACTGGCATGTCCACGGAGATCACAAGCAACAACAATGGTGGAGTTCTGGTAACTGTACTTCAGAGTCACTCCACATAGGCCAAGTGAAAACAAGTGAACAGGTATTTTAGACTTCAGAAACTTCAGGACAAATGGATTGTTACAGATCTGATCTCCCCAAAGGCACCAAAATGGATGCACTTTTGCTCAGTTTCGAAATTAATTTCAAGTCCAGGGAGTGGAATACATAATGTGTGTAATAATTTCAGAGTGAATCCCAGGGAAATTAAACATTAAATCTGACTGAGATTTCACATTATAGGAATTATCGAATGTGTGCCATTAGCAAACATCATTCAGCAACCTACTGTATCCGAAGCTGCGAGGTTTACACAAATACTCCAGTGTAACATTTCACTTATTAGGAGGCGTGACCAAACAATCAAATTACCAAGAATAAAATGGGAGCTCTGAACAGTCTGGTGTTGTAAATAAAACTACTCTCAGCGCTATTCCAGGCGTCGTTCTCTTTTGGGTACCTTTGGACCCAAAAGCCCAGGAAAAGGTGTATAAAGCAAGTTTAAGACTCTTGTTGAGGAGAAATAAAGCTTGCTGTTTCTAGGCAGTATTTCCTTCCTTGTCTCCCATTAGCACCGCCTCGGCTCTCAAGGGCTCTTTGCCAAGTGCTGTCTCATTTCCCCCTCTTCTTTCTGTGTCTCTTTACAACTAGTTCACCTCTCCTGAAAATCTTAATATAGCACAGAGAAACCTGGTCTCCCATGTCTCACTGGCTGAGAGGAATATGCGCTTGTCAGCTGGCTTCTGAGTCCAGATGCTTCACAGAGAGCGCTTCTTTGTTTATGCTGATCGCTGTCTCTCACTTAGCACAAGCAGGTCTCCACAGAGAGGTCAGGGAGCTTTGTGCATCTGGTCCTCCCTGTCTGTGACTCTGCCATTCTATTTCCACCCCTGGCATCCATTTCTAGGAGCCACAAATGAGGAGACCACAAGTTCACCAGTGGTGGATGAGCATTTCCAGCTTTCACAGCATTTTTGGGGCCCAGTGGCCACTTAGGCTTTTAGTAGATCTTCTTGGCTCTGGGGCGCTAACTGTATGGCCAGCATACAGCTTAGAAGAATTAGAAAACTCAGACAGGATCTTCTCGTTTATTTATAACCAGTTTGCTCAGGAAGGGGGGCACATGGCAGGCTTTTGGGTCTGTGGGCACCGTCCTATGGCACGGCTTGGGACATGCGTGCTGTTGGTCTCATGGGGACCAGGGTATGAGTGTGGATGTGGATGGACCCCAGACATTTATCACTGCTCCTGAAGAAGAATACAAAACCAGTCAAAGCTTATGCCTGGCTAATACATATGTCTGCAGAGCAGCTTCTGAGTGAACTGAACATCAGTTCTTTTTATCTGACAAAACAATTTTTTTGTCATGTTTTTAATAAGTGGCCTTCATTGAGTGGAATGTTGTGACAGGCCATTGGAGCTGTTGCTGAAGTCTGGGTGGTGAGGCTGCTGTGAGGAGGCCAGGGTGGTTTCCAGTTCTTCCCCACAGGTCTGTCGCTCTCCTGGCACGGTGTGTGAAGGGCTCTTTTGCTACTTAAAAGCCCCAAGTGTTGAATGCACACAGGTGCATTGTAACTACAGTCTGACAGCAAAATAACAGTAGAAGGTACAGCTCGCTACCTCAGTCTATTTTTTCCATATATGACAATGTAGAGATGGAAATCCTTTTACGCTAAGCAGAGAGCACTCAGGAGCTAAACCCAAAGTACATAAAACAAAAATCTCAATTTAAAAAGTAGAAGGAAATATCACATTCTAGCTACACTAAACATAGCATCAAGATTTTTATTTTCTGCCTTTTCAAGAAAATCTCGCTGAACTTTCACTCCGTGTAACTCACAGAACCAAGAAAAAGCCCTTCACCCACAGCTCAAGCTACCTTTCTTGCTTGAACTGAGCAGGGTCCCTAGGGTGACAACCTGACGCCTCAGAGGCTCACATGGGCAGCCAGTGCCGCCTTTGTTGGGGCCTGGACTCTTTCCTCAGCTGCAGTCCTTCCTCACTGGGTCCTGGCAAGAGGAGGGTGTGTACCAGCATGGGAGTAGGCTCCAGGAAAATAAACTACCAGGCTGTCTGCAGGACTGAGTTAGTTGGAAACAATGACAGCACTCAGAGATAAAGTTCAGCAGCTTCTTTTCCTTTTCGTTGGATCTGCTTGACGGAATTCCAGGTTTGTCTTCTTTTCCTGTTGTACTTTACCTCTAAGAGATTGTTCTCATCTGGCTATGCTAACTGCTTGACTGACACTCCTGGGGCAACCAAATCAGCAGAAGCGTGGGCATGGGGGGTGGAAGGCGGGAGGTGGGGGATGGGGGACAAGTATCCAGCATGCTGTTTAAGGGTAGTCAGACGCGGAGGGTCCCTCTTTGCCACAGGGTACATAGCTCTTAATGTATGTCACGGATATATTTCCTAGGAGATTTCCCCAGGACAGGGCCTTGCTCAGGAACTCTTTATTCACGACCTTTCTCTGGGACACCGAGAGTGTGAACGGTCGGCCTCCGTGCGTGCCTCTCACATGACTACCACGGGTCTCATCTCAGCCAGCTCATGTCTCAGGCTTGGTTCACATTCATCCCATTTTCCATAATGAGGAGCAGGAGCGAGAGTTCTTCAGGATGAATTCACCTTCCGCTCAGGTCGGGATCTTGCCCTTCAGGGCAAACGAAGGCAAAGGCTTTGTTTGGGCCTAAAGTGAAATGTAAGCTTTGGTCATTTGTCCTCCTCCTCTGCTTCTTCACTGGCCTACTCGAAATCCCTAGAGCTATAATTATCTTGGCCTCTTGCCATTTATATATTTAATTGGGCCAAGTGACATTAGAGCTTGAGTAGCTCTTTTGTGGGAAGGCAAACATCTTTTCTTTATAGTTATCCTGCACCAATAGCTAGAGATCCATTTAAAAAAATGCAGGACGCATTCATTGCAAGAAGTCCAAATTCAGTTATACAACAATGTAAAATACTCAACATTAACTACAGAAGCTATGCCATGGCTCTGAAGAGCAGTCGGCAGAAACTAGTTAGGGTTCGTGTAGACATTTAGCTGTTACTTCCATCATAACTTAGACTCAGTTTTCAAGTGCACATGATGCCTGAGGTATTTCATGGGTGGAGAAATAGGATACATCAAAATCCCAGAGTTCATTTATACCCTGTCCCCAGTTGGCCTCACCAAAATTTAAGTGTTTTAGGGAATAATGAGAAAACCAGGAATGATAAATGACTTATCAAAAACAATATCTGTGTGCATCATTTGCCAGTGTGGAGTTGTCACTGAGAGACAGCTGTCTTTCACCCACATGACTGGCTTTCTCTGTAAAGCACCGAGTAAAGATGTGCAGTTGCCTTCAGGCTGAGGCTCTTAACTAGGTAGAGGTCTCTTGATTCTCTTTTTCCTTCCTCTGCATGGGAGCTGGGTTCTCCAAGGCCCTGGGAACAGCGGAAGGCAGAAGGACCTTGGATCCCTGAGTCAACACGTGGAAGATGCTAAGCAGATGGCCAGAACAACTCTCATTGGGTTGTTAACTGAATGGAGAAATTCTGCTGTGTGAAGTCATTAAAATTTTAGGATCTATTTGTCTTAATATTGAGCATGACCTTGATATACCAGCGAGGTGCTATTCTCTTTTTATGGGTGTCTATTTTTAAGTGTCAAGTGAATTAGGAACTCACTATGAAAAAGCCTAAGTACTTTGCTGCGATAAACTGCCCAAAGCGTGGGGCGGTGAGCAGTTTAGGCCACTGAGACCAGCATCCCCAGTCCAAGAATGAAGGCTGAAATCATTTTCAGCTTTTACTGACTTCCTTATGTGTTGGCTCCACTTGTCATAAAAACTGCACATGAAATTGACAAATAGATACCTTCTTTGTGGTGTGTACCTGTGCTTTAAAATCTGGGCTCACCAGGGCCTTGTCTTGTTGTGGCTACGGTGCTGGGAAGGCAGACATTGTGGTGCTTATGCCCAGTGCCAGATGGACTGGGTGGAACATGAGAGCAAAGCTTCTGAATCAAGGCCTTTGCTGTGTCCGGAAAAGAATTCTACAAATTCCAGCTATTCTCTGCTTTTATATCTTTCAGGCTTTAGCCAGCACCGTTGGCAGAACTACTCAAAGCCATAATCCCCTTGGACTTGGCTTTTGTGAAGAACGTCCTTGGCTAGGTAGAAAACCATAAAGACAACAGTTACCATCAGTCACGTGGTCTATTAATAGAAATCCATGCTTGGTCACTATCGTGGATTCAACAGTCACTTGAATTTTCAGAAGCACAGATGTTAAACTGCTCTGCCTCTCCAGATGTGCACACACGGGGTCTGTTGAAATGCAGCAATATGTAGTCTAAAGCACGCTGGCCTCACAGAGAACAGAGGGCTACTTACGCCTGCTGTCCACCTTCTGCAAAGATCAAAATAGAGCTCTTAAAGTGTGCTTGCTTAGATTTAGTGACATTCAGAATTCACCCCCACCGGCACTTCCTCTCACCTGTGGCGATAAACTGTTATTTTACTACAGACCCATATGGTTTCTATCTCTGTCTTGCCTGTGCTGCAGTATCTGCAGACCACGGCATGGTCACCAGGTCCCACTAGTACTTCATGCAGTGGGATAATACTTTGAATTTTATATTTACTTCTTTCTGTTCAGAACCTGATGTTACTGGAATCTTAGAAGAAGCATACACTTTTCCAGAAGTATCTGCCACCAGACTTAGCCTTAAATATCATTGAAATAGCTGAAAAAAGAAAGTTTCATGAACTTTTGCATTTACCTGGCATATTGGTTCTTCCTGGGCTTTTATGCTTTTTACCCCTTTACATAACTATAATATGAAAAAATGCATCTTTTAAAGAAAGTAATTCTGATTATTATGCAAAATATGTTGAGTGTTGCCCCCCCCCTCTTTTGGTCTGTGAGGGCTAAAAATCTTGTCTAGCATAAGGGATGGGTTTCCCTTGTAGGAAAAGAAAGAAAACAGAATCAACATTTGTTCCTTTATTTATTTCAATTAATAATGCTTACAAGGCACATTAAAAGTGTCAGACATGGTATAAGGATGCCCTAAACTTCCAGGAGGAGATAAAACAGATATAGTCAGGACAGGACTCGTAGGGAGTAAGAGTAAATATTTTTCATTGCAGTGAGTTAAAAAGGGGATGCACAGGGGGCCTGGCTTCCTGGGTTGTAATTTGCTTCATCCAAAGACCTCATCCTCAGATCAGACGAACTCAGGAACACTATGAACATCACAGGCCAACAGGGTAGAATTTTTAAATTGTACTGCATCACGCATCAAGTACAAAATGTAGACTAAATAGATTTTCAAACATTAAAGGATCTCATGTTTGGATATAGATGGATTCTCTTTCTGACTTGATAGATTATGGTGAAAGGTGCAACAGAAGTGGCAAAGGCGGCAACTATAACAGCCCTATTTCAGAGAAGAAGCTGACTGGGCCATGCTACATTCTAATGCTTTTTAACGTGTCTCCTCTTCCCTCCTTTCGCACTTCCCTCCCTTTTTCTCTCCTCCCCTTTCTCCATGCCTCCTCCTCTCCACACTGCCTTTCTTCTTCTCTTCTTCTCTCGCCTTCCCTCTTTTCACATAAAGCAACTACACTTGCAGATGGAATGCTGTTTAACAACAATCCCACCAATTAAAACAAAACAACATGAGGGAAGAAGAGAGGTAAGAGATAACTTGTACTTGCTGAGATCCTTCTAGAGTGGACAACACAGATGGTGATTATTTGAGTGTGAAAATTGGGCTTTAAAAGGAGTACCTTCAAAAATGTCAAGACTAAATGCCCTTTTGCAGGCAAACAGGATCCTGAAAGGATTCTAGCAGCTTGCTGCCTAAGGCCCTTCATCCCATGTAAATTAAGCTTAAATGAAAATTTGTCTCTGAGCGTGTTTGATAGTGCCAAGGTAGCTTGACAGAGAAGAAGAGGTGACTGTGGTGCTTGAGTATTTTATGGTTTATGGTTGAGAACACAGGTATCAGCATTTTGGGTCTGTCCATGAGAAGAATCAGTGTGTTTTGTGGGTCTGACACGCATTAGAGCAGAACAGGACAAACAGCCAAGCTCGTCTCTTTGGTTGAGGATTTCTGAGACCAGTAAAGCTTGAAAACTAGGTAAGAAAAATGGATCCATCCTCAGCACTCAGCCACCCCATTTAAAACTGGCTTCACAATCTGTTGTTTGAGATGCACGGTTTGTAAATGAAACGGTTTAAGGTTCCCAGCACCTTTAGCTGCATAAATATGGAAGCTGATATAAGCAACGAAATATTTGCACAAGAAGCACAGAGCACATTGCCAAACAATCCCTAACTTTCCAGATCATACCGTAAAGAATTCAGGAGAATATGCAGATATTAAAAAGTGCACCATGAAGAAAAATTTCAATAATAATCTATAGAAGAAAAAGTAAGTTTCTGTCTCATCTAAATATTCTCTCTGGGAAGTGACAGAGAAAATTAGGTTACAAAATAAAGACTAACTAATTCCCTTCTCTTTTTGTTGAGACTCCAGGGTGTTTTAATTACATTTAGATGCCCCTCAGATCCTCAGACTTGAATAGATAGCTTTTTCCGTTCCATCATATGATTCCTCCATCTCTTGACCAGTAGAATGGGTGAATTAGAAGAAGGGGCCCAGTGCAGAGACAGAACTAGGAGTAGCTCCCTGGGACCACAGGGCCAATGCCAATATTCCCCGTGGGGAAGACCTGACTGTTCTGGTCACTGGATCCAAAAAGATGAGGTCTGTTAAATGGGTGCATGGTGAAACCCAAAGTGGGAGAGAAGAAGAGCACGGTAGAAAGGCTTCCAAATAGCTTTAGCCCTTGCCATTGGATAGAAGCTCACCCACATCATCCTGTAAGGAGACTGGAAACCACGGGTAGAGAAATCAAGGGGCCAGCTCTGGGCTGCAAGGAGCCAGTGGGGAGTGTGTGTGTGTGTGTTTGTCTGTGTGTGTGTGTGTGTGTGTGTGTGTATTCAGACCACTATCTGTGGGTTGTAGTTTCTCCAGGAGTATAGAAGGAAAGTGGCTCCAGGAGCCAGGGGAGAAGGATAGGTGAGGGTAGGCATTGCTGTCTTAATTTACATTCTCACCGAGAGAGGGTATAAGGCTCTCTCTTTTCCCTACATCCCTGCCAGCATAGATTAGTTTATTTTGGTAATAGTCATTCTGAGTGGGGTGAGATGGACTCTCAATGTAGTCTATGTTTCCCTGATGGCTAAAGATATTGAACATTTTTCCATATGCTTATCAGTCATTTGTACTAGTTCTTTTGAGAGGTGTCTGTTAACTTCATTTGACCATTTGTTGTTGGGTTACTTGTTCTTTTCAGAATAGACAGAGGACTAAAAAAATAAACAGATGCATCTAGAGCTAAAAAAAATATATGTTGGAGAAAAGACAACCTCTTCAAAGAATGGCTTTCAGAATACTAGACATGCAACTATAGAAGACTGAAAGTAGATCTTGCTGTCACACCCGGTACAAAAATCAATTCTGCATAAATCGCAAACCTAAATCTAAGGCCTGAAATTGTTTCTTATCAATCCTCAATTATCCATTCATGTTTTTCTGGGCATCGAAAAGGACTGCGGAGAGAAGCACACTAGACGTGCACTCCAGTGTTGCAATTGACATTGCTCTTCTTTCTCATTTGTTCAACCCATTAGAGCTTGTTTTATAGAAAACAAACAAAACAGTAATGCAGAGTCCAAAACCCCGACCACAAAACAAGCAGAGAAGGCAAAGACTCGGGGAGATAAAGACAGCCGCACTAATGAGTCCCCAACTGATTAAAAGCAAACACATTTCTATTCCTAGAAAAGTGTAAGTAACGTTTGTTGCCACTAACTGTTTAACTT
>PVKN010043470.1:0-10234 GCA_004027915.1 Capromys pilorides
TAGTGATAGTGTCAAAGACAATCTGGTTATTGACATACCACAAGAACCAGTAATAGCTACAACTATACCACCCTTAACAATAGAAGAGATCTGCAATAACAACAAGGTAGACACAAAGGCCACTCAAATATTGACATACAGTACAATAAATTGCTACTAAAAGTCACAGCTCTACTGTAATTTGTAGCAGAAAAGAATTTAGCAATAATAGCATAAAGCCAACTAAGTAGCTACAAAATAATGAAGCTTAGTAGTAATAATAATAATGAAGGGAGTGGGAGAAGGGGAAATTTAAAAAAAGTTAAACGTGGAAGAGAAAAGGAAGATGAAGAGGAAGAGGGAAAAGTGAATAAAAGTCCAATTAAAGAACAACAGAAAGTTAATAGAATTTGATAAGAGTAGCAAAAAGACAAATCAGAAAGAGAAAAAATAAAAAAGAGAATAAAAACAAAGGACAAAAGATAGGGGAAAAACTCCCAAAGAAAACCAACAAAACGAAACGAAACGAAACGAAACGAAACAAAACAAAACAAAACAAAACAAAACAAAACAAAACAAAACAACTGTCCCCAGAAACAAAGCAAAAGAGAAAGGAGTCCAAAGAACTCCTGTGTTCTTTCCAAGGCCTATGGCACTGGAGCCCAGCAGGTGCAGGTGGCGGGGAGGGTCTATCTGGGACTCGTTTAGTGTCCATGCCCAGTTCCTACCGTGTGAATGCTAAGCCCTGCCCCTTTCACTTGCCGCGTGGTCAGTCAGCCATGTGGTGTCTGCCTTCTGGCCCTGTTCCCTCCTGTGCTCTGTGTGTCTGTGTCACTATGCACACCCCAAACCACCGCTCTGCCTGACTAGCTTTATGGGCTTGCCAGGCCCCTCTTGTCTAAGCTTTGGAAACTGTTCAAACCCAGGAGTAGGAATGAATCCCTGGCCAGGCTGGTGGACAGGAAAAAAGGACAGACCACAGGGCTCTGAGCTGGAGGTAGGCAGCGAGGGGGACAGCGGTTCCCTGGACTTGATTCCTACAGTTTCTGACCCAGCTTCCACAGGAAGCCGCATGGCCAGCCTGCCTTCTCACAACCCAAATGGGCCAGAGCCTCTTCTCTGCCGCTAGGTCAGCCCTTCCTCACAGCTGCCTCTGATCGTTACTGCCACGAGTGGTGGAGGCGTCAGGCGGTGCTTCTCTAGCTCTAGCTTCTCAGGTGGAAGGGGTTACGGTCACAGTCAGACTGCACACTGTAGTTGAAGCTAGCAGTAACCGGGGGCTTTCCCGGGGGTGAGCATTGCTGTTCTGGTGTTGCTCCCAGGGCCTGCTGAAGGTCTGTGGTTCCTTTGCGTTCGCAGCGACGGGGAAGCCCCCTCTCGGGGAAGCCGAGGCTAGAGCTCCGGATTACTTCATTCGTTTCTCTGTATTTTCTTCAGTTGCTCTGTGACTTCTGGCTGCTTCTTGCTTGCTGGCAGTTTATTTCTTCTCGCCACTAATTTGATTTTTTTGAGGTGTCTCCCAGGTCCAGGGGAGACTGTATTTTGCATCTACCCTGGATTTGCCATTTTGAATCTAACTATATTTTAAATTATTTGTTGCAATCACTTAGATTTTCCTCATATCTACATGTTGGAAGCTGTTCTCAAAGAGCAGTTTTCTTGATAATAAAAACGTGGTTTTGTTGTGGATTTTTTGAATGAGTTTTGCCAGAAGAGTCTTGAGAATTAATACCTGTTGTTTATTGCTTGCTCAGAATCTATAAATCATTCTCCAAGTCTACAACCCCCCACCCTGGTAATAACATTTGGATTTTCCGTGTGGCTTGGACAGAGAAAGTCCGAGACCCAAGGGTGGGACAGCCTCACATGGAATGGCCTAATTGAGGGACTCCAGTCCCTAAACAGGTTCTTGATCAGGGCGATCATATGACCCAAATTTGTCCAATCAGAGTTAATTCTGAGTCTTTTGTTAGAGGCTTATTTTATTTTATTTCTTTTCCTTTACTCTTAACTCTTTCTGGTTATAAATGGGAGAGCCTAATTCTTCCTCCCCAGCAAGGTCAAATCAAAGGAATGAAGCCAATGCTGAGGAAATAAAAATTGAAAATTGTGGAGTCTGATCCTGATTATTTTGTTAAAGCACCTGCTTCCAGTCCCCCTTGAAACATGGCCTCCCCTGTGCCACCTCCTCTGGCCTTTTTAGTTAAATGGACCAGTTAATGAAAACAAATTGAAATAATTAATTTTTATTCTTCAAATTAATTGTATTTGTAGACTTCTTAATACACATAGTGATCATATTCATCATAGGGAATTTGTACTTGTACATAATGTATCATTTAGAAAATTAGTACAAGAATGTGTTAGTACATGTGTGTAGTACATAATGATTACATTTGTCATGGGGAATTCATACATGTGCCTAACACATCTTAGTTCTTTTTCCCCGTTTCCTTCCCTTCCCCCCCCCTCCTTTGTTCCCCTTCCTGTGTGAACATTTTTTTCCTACTCCCCCATATCTCGCATTCACTTTGTGGCCCAATTAACTTCTTTTGTGCCCATGCTGGTTTCAGTTGGATTCTCTCTTGCATCAAAAAGTCCTGATCCATAGGAGACTTCATAAATGCCCATAGAAGACTGATGGGCCGTGTGGATGCCCAGCTTGTCTCTAACCCCTAAGTGTAGCTTGATCAGAGCTTTGCCTTTGAGGGACATCTGGGCACACACCTCTATCCGCTCTTTGCATCGGGCCCTTGGCTGCAGAAGTGTGGGGGGGGGGAGCCACCTCTCATTGCTCAGGTGGTGATGATACGGCTGATGGCCACCTGCTGATGCTTGGCTGTCAATTAGTAAAGCTATAACTGCAGGGAGACCTCTCTGGTAGGTCTTCAGTGTGTTAATCTCTCAGTGGGTCTTCTCCTCCAAAGGCTGAGGTGGCTGCTAATAGGTTTGAGCTGCTGATCCCTTCTCTGATCACACTTTACAGGATTCGCCTGTAATGAGATGGTGCCGAGCAGCTGGGGCTACCTTGTTGTGCTGGCTCACGTGGAGACTATGTTGTTTGGCTGTGGAGTTTGCTTTCCTCCTTCCCCTGCTTGTGCTGGGTTGAAGCCTCTCAGTGGGGCTCCCGCCAGAGTCAGTATCTTCTCATTCCCTTGCTGTCATCCAGTTGTGCAGATGTCAATGTAGTTGTCTAATCCAGGCCAATGGGGTCTAGACAATTCCCTTGTGCTGTTCTTACTTCAGGCCTGCTGAGGGGAGGTGACGTGCACCTCACTTTACAGGGAGGAAAAGAAGCGTGGCAAGAGCCAGCCACAGCTAGCAGGTTCACCTGAGCCCTGGGCTCTTGAGGTTTTGCCCCCTCATGACCCTCTGGCTTTTGGGAGCTGCAGGTCAGTAGTACTTCCTGTTCTTAAACCCCTGCCTCAAACAGCTCCTTCTGGTGGTCAGCCTCACATAAGTATCATTCAGCTGGAGAAGAACTCTTATGTCCATGGTACTCTTGCAGATATCCATATAGTTTTGTAGTTCTCTACCATGTAATGTAAGCATTTGTACATATTTTTATCTTTACCCCTAGAATTTACGTTCTGTATTTCTTCAGCATGTAGATAGCAGAATGTTTGACTTTTGGTAGGCATTCTGATAGCATTCATTTAGAGTCTGAACAGATCTATAATCCCTTAACATCTCTTCTTTCTTGAAGGGGTGGGTGTGGGAAGATGAGGTGGTCTATTTCAGTAGTCTAGAAGTACTCTTCTCAAAGTATGTAGAAGGCCATTATGTGTTAGTGGTCTAATTTGTTCTGATCTATTGCCTAGGGCATAAAGAGCTGCCTAGGGCAGCAGTCCCGTGGCACATGTATCAGCCCCGTGTCTGAGCAGGCAGAAGGTGAAGAAGTGTCTTCTAAGGTCTCTGGGGTGTGTGTCATGGAAGGTAGCAAAGCAAATGGTGAGTGACAATTTGACAAAGAGCCTGCACAGGAGAATGAAACTTCCTTCAGAGGTGGGGCTTCCAGGTCTCCTTCCTGCTCATACAGATGGATGTAACAGGTCTTCAGTTTCACTGGCTTTTGGGTACTCTTGGAAGCAAAGCTCATATGTGAGACAGAAATCCCCACTTGTTTGATATCCACATAGGCAGTGGGGCACACTGGGCTAAGCTTGTGGGCTTTTGCACTCACATTCTGGCTCTCCTACTTGTGAATGCAGGGTCTTTGCAAAATCCCTTAAGCTTTAGTTCCTCTGTCTGTGAAATGGTGGTGATAATGATGTCCACATCTTTGGGCAATGAAGTCCTGAGCAAAGAAAATTTAGCACAGTGTTCTATACAGAGAAAGTATCCTGTTCTTATTGTGGTTGATGATGCCCCCCTGCCCCTCTCCTGCTGTGGTCTACAGCTTGCCTCAGTTCGCAGCTTCCTGGGGTCTGCCTCAGCCTTTGCTTCCTGATAGTGGCTGAGGCTTCGGGCAGAGGAGGTCAGGACAGCTGCCCCAGAGACTCAGAGCTTGTGCCCCAGAGCAGATCATAGACAGCTGCCTGTGAGGCTGGAGATCGAGGCTTCGAGGCCTCCGGCCATGTTCCAAAGCCAACAATGTAAGATAAAAACAGTATCATCCTTGCAGTCTCTTCTGGGATTGCCTGCTGCCGGCACTCATTAAAGGCAGTTTTCTCCTGGATTTCAGAAACTGTTTTAAAAGTGTAGAGTCTAGCAGTGGGCTCCCAGAAGGCCGGTGGCAGCTTCTTCACTTTCTCCCCCATATCCCTGACCTGAATTTGCAATGAGTGAGTACTAGTCAATCAACAAAACATGTGCCCGAGAGGAGAAAATCCATTCTTGTCCTCTTGGTCAGAGAGGACAGATCTCAGATACCTAGCCCATCCCTGAACTGAGAGCAAGGTTACTGCCAGAGCAATTTTCTGTCCCCAAGTCAAAATATTTTTTATTAGTACCTATTAATTTTACAAAATACTGGGTTTCACAGAGCTTTGGTAAGTCAGGAGGGGAAAGAGGGTCAAAGGGCAGCAAGAGGACTGGGAGGAAGAAGCATCAAGGTGTGTCAACTGCAGCTCAAATTCCTTATGATGCAAGTGATCATTATGTAAATCCAAAGTGTCCTAATACAATGAATTAAAATATTTGGTTGCGGTGTAGTATTTTCATACATGGACATATTTAGATCATGTCCACTCCTAGTTACTACCTATTCTCCCCTTCTCCTCTTCCTTCATTCCCTTCCTCTTGTCTAAAGATAGTCTTCCTTTTACTTTTTCTTTAATTTTTAGTTTTTATCAGCATATGTTTGCAGCATGTAATGGGTACATCCCTCATGGAAGCTGGCACATGGACACAATACATTATACTTCTTTTTTCACCTCTGTCTTAGTTACTCTCCTCTCATTGCTGGGAAAAACACCCAACACTCAAAATGAGGGAAGGAAAGATTTATTTAGCTCATAGTTACTGGAGGTTTCAGTCCCTATTCAGCTGGCTCTAAGGTAGAGTGGCACATGGCAGAGGGCAACCTTTCATGGTGGCAGCTCAGAGCAAGATCAAAGGGAGGAGTAGCAGCAGCTCAAGCAGCTAACTTCTCTTCCTTCCTTACCTTGAAATGAAAATCACTTGCCCCAGGGCAGTTGCAGCACCCATTTCCACAATAATCAATTACAAATTCCAGAAGCTACCCCATGACTACATGAGGCTTTAGGGGGACACCTGTACACGAACCATAACAAGCTCCTTCGCTCCCCTCCATCTTCTTCTCTCCATCTCTTGTTTCCTTTCCTGCTTGCAGAAGATTTATCTCCCTATTTCCTATTATCCATATTTATTTGTAGTTTGAGTTTCCATGAAAGAGAAAGCTTGAGATATTTAAGCTTTGGATGTGCCTAACTTGTTTTGCCTAATGTTATGGTCTCAAGGTGCATCTGCTTCCAAATGACTCGAGTTGACCCTTAGGGCAGAGCAGTACTCCCTTATGTAGAATTACCTCATTTTATTTATCCAGCCCTCTGTTGATGGACATGCAGGCTGCTTCCGAGACTTAGCTCTTGTGAGCTGTGATGCCATAACGTGAGTGTGCATGTGTCGCTGTGACAGGAGGATACCTAGGAGGGAAACAGCTGGGCGAAGTGGAATTTTTAGGTTTGACTTTTTGAGGAATCTTCATACTGATTTACCTTATGGTTGCATTAGTTTACATCCCAACCAACAATGTAGAAGGATTCCTTCACTCTCACAACCTCACTAGCATTTGTTATTATTTGATTTCTCAGTGATGGTCGTTCTTTCGAGTGTGAGATGGAAACTCAGTGTTGTTTTAATTTGCATTTCTCTAATGGCCACAGGTGATGAGCATTTTTCATTTTTGTTTCTTCTGAAAGTGGCAGTTCATTTCAGGTTCCCATTTTCTGATTAAATCTTTTACTTTGAGAGGCTTACTTTGGATTGCATTTTTTTTTCTTTTTGTCTTTTTGAACATTTATTTGGTACAGGGTCTCACTACACAGCTCAGACTCATAGTGATTCTCCTGTTTTCAATCTCTCCAGTGCTGGGATTACAGGCCTGCACCACTGTGCCCAGATCTGGTTGCCAGCTCAGCAAGACCTGGGGGCAGGGCTGGAGAGGCATGCAGGACTGGGGATTGAACTCTAATTCTGGCATGTGTCAAAGCAGGTGGTTAGTCTGTTGAGTTATCTCTCTGGCTTTTTTTTTTTTTTTTTTGAATTCTTTATATATTCCAGGTATTAGTCCTTTGTTCTAGGAATAGCTGGGCAATTTTTTTTCCCATTCTGTAGGTTGTCTCTTCATTTTGTTAGTTGTTTTCTTGGTGTCTTAGTTACTGTTCTGTCTTTGATGGGACAAATATGTGACACACAAGCTTAGGGAAGGAAAGATTTATTTAGCTTACAGTTACTGGAGGTTTCATAATTTAAAGCAGCCTGAATTACATAGCAAGATCTCAAGGCTATGCTGCTGTGTCCAGGATGATTTGCTCCATACCTCTGAGAGACCACTGCTTGGGGTGGGGGTGGGGGGGTGCATGCTGTCAGTTTAAAGATTGGCACCTCTCCTGGCCACACCCCTCAAGCCCTGCCCCTTGAGCCATGTGCTTGACAGCCCCATGATTTACATGAGGCTTTGGGAGGGGACAACTAGATACAAACCATAACATTCCACCCTTGGATCCCAAAGTCTCATGTACATTCCTTTCTGCAGTAGGCATTTTAGTTCATCTCTAAAAGTTGCCAAAGTCCCAACAGTTTCAGCATTGCTGAAAAGTCTAAGTCCCAAGTTTCCTCCAAGATCCAAGGCAAACTCTCAACTGTGAGCACCTAGATAAATGAAAAATTAAATACATTGAACATTCAAAGGCATAAGATAAACATTGCCATTCCAAAAGTTATACACAGGAGGATACAAACCACTGGGGCCAAAACAAGTCCAAAATCCAGCAGGGCAAATATTAAGTCCTATAGTTCCATGTGGAACGTTGAAGTAATCTGGCAAATCATGAGCTCCATGTGGCTCCATCGTTATGGCACTCTTGGTGGTTGTAGCTCCCATGGCTTCTCTCTCAGGCTGGCTTTGCGCCCTCCTTGCAGTTTCCCTTAGATGATCCCCATTCCTGGATTTCCAAACTTTGGGGTTTCCACGGAGTAGGCTTCTCATTCACAGCTTCACAAACTGCCCTCTCAGGGTCACATTTCCTGGTCTCCCAGGCCTTCTTCTGAAATCTAGGCAGAAACCCTCTTAATCTCAGAACTCCTGCATTCCTAATGCACCTGAAAGCAATGCCATGGGGATGATACCAAGGTCTGCTGCAAGCTAGAGCAGTAGCCAGGCTTCCTTCTCTCTTAGCTATAGGGATTGAGTGCCTGGATTTCTGAACACTCTGACCCTGATTCCGAGAAACACATTCTCTATGCTGGTGCATTCTGTAATCTGGTGTGACTGCCGCCTGCATTCTGGAACATGGTGTGGCCACTGCCTCCATTCTGGAACATGGAGCTCTGCAGCTTTCTCCTCAGAGCAAAGTCCCTCACCCTTGAGATTCTGAGGCTGCAAAGGGAGAGAACCTGCCATGGCCTTGATGCCCTCAGGCCATCTTTTCTACTCTCCTGTTCCTCCTGGGCAGTGGAGATCTCAGCTATATCTTTGCAGTTCACAGCCTCCCTGGTGCTTTCTTTCTGGCCAAAACTCACATTTTAAATCATTCTGCTGGAGCTGGGCATGGTGGTGCATGCCTGTAATCCCAGCACTTGGGAGGCTGAGGCAGGAGGATCATGTGAATTTGAGACCAGCCTGGGCTACAAAAGCGAGTTTGAGACCATCCTGAACTGCATAAAGACCCTGTCTCAAAAGATAAAAACAAAGAAATCATTTTTCTGGGCTCTTTGCTCTTTATTCTCAACATATATTTGACTAAGAGCCCCCAGCAATAACCCTGCCACTGCCCCAATATTTAACTGCTTTGAGATTTCCTTTGAAAGATTAATTAGTCCTCCATGTTGAATTTTAGTCTCAGGCAAAGTCTCTGGACCTAGGCAAAATTTAGACAGACTTTGGGCCAAGCGAAAACACAAATGATCTGGAATCCAACAATCAATGCAGTCCTTCTTCCCAGCAGAAACCTCCCCAGTGTAGTCTTTACAGGCAGACTTCCTATTGGCATTCTGGTCTGAGCTCTGACCAGAATCTCCCAAACACAACAGCCAAAGCTTTTCCAGTGCTTTGTTTGTAGGCAACATTGCTGAGCCTCTCCCATAAGCTACTCCCAAAAGCTTGTAATCCACATGGTCAGGTTTAGCCATAGCATTGACCCCACTCCTTTGCTACCAAATTCTGTCTTAGTTACTGTTCTGTCATTGCTAGGACAAATATATGACACACAAGCTTAGGGAAGGAAAAGTTTATTTATTGCACAGTTGCTGAAGGTTTCATAATTTAAAGCAGCCTGAATTACATAGCAAGACCTCAAGACTATGCCACCGTGTCCAGGATGATTTGCTCCATACCTCTGAGAGACCACCGCTTGAGGGGGGGGCACCTCTGACAGTGCATGCTCCAGTTTAATGGTTCCCACCTTTTTTGGCCCCACCCCTTGAGCCCCACCCCTGGAGCTGTGCCATGACAGCCCCATGATTTACATGAGGCCTTGGGGGGACAGCTAGATACAAACCATAACACTTGGCTATGCAGAAGCTTTTAAATTTGATATCCATTTGTTGATTACTGATGTTATTTTTCATGTAATTGGGGTTCCTTTCTGCTTTAATGCCATCTTTGTATTTTTAAAGGTTCCATGTATTAGGGAAAATATGAAATGCCAGTCTTTCTGAGTCTGGCTTATTCTACTTAACTTGATAATGATCTTCAGTTTTATCCATATTTGTGCAAATGACGTAATATTGTTCTTTACAGCTGGATAGTGCTCCTCTGTCCATAGATTTTCCTGACCCAGAGGTTGTATCATTTAGGGTATTAATATCAAAAGAGAAAGTTACACAGGCTGGACCCAAACTTGCTCATTTTCTTCATCCATTTGTCTGTTGAGAGCACCTAGGCTGGTTCTATATCCTGGCTATTGTGAATTTCCGCGCAGGAACCACACACACGCAGGTGTTCCCAGTGCATGCTCACTTTAATTCCTTTGGGTCTACACTAGAAGTGGTACAGCTGCATCACACAGTGGCCTTAGCTTCAGGTTTTTGGGAATTTCCATATTGATTTCTATACAGAGTGTAGGAATTGACTCTCCCACCAGAATTGCAGAAGGGTTCCTTTGCCCCTGTGTCATCCTTTGCCTCCTTTACTGTCTCTTTTTGTTTTCTTGATGACAGCCATTCTCACTGGGGTGAGATATGATCTCAGTGCATATATATATATATATATATATATATATATATATATATTTTCTCAGTATATATATATATATATATATATATATATATATATATTCACTACGAAATGGTTCTTTATTTATATCCTCCTTTTTAGTTTTGCTTTGTCAGAGATAGGTGTTCCATCCAGCATCTTTATTAAAGATGCTGTGTTTTCTCAGATTTATGTTCTCTTTGAACTGTTAGTCAAGAATCAGATGGCTGGAGTTGTGTGGGTTTGTTTCTGTGTTCTCTATTGTTCTTTGGTCTATGTGTCTTTTTGTGTGCCAGTGCCATTTTACTATTGTTTTCATGGCTTTGCAGAATATTTGAGGTTGGGTATTGTGCCACTGCCAGCCTTGCTCTTTTTGCT
>PVKN010043471.1:0-10245 GCA_004027915.1 Capromys pilorides
CAGGTTCTTGTGCTTGCCAAGCAGGTGCTTAGACTGCTAGGCTACCTCCCCGGCCGCAGCTGGTATCATGACCACGTTCTCTGTGCTAGTGTCCAGGGAAACGAGTTTACTTACCAGATCACAGTCTCCCAGATCTAATTTCTCTAAGGATGAATTAATTTGCAACATTGCAGCAAAAACCATTCCACCTTTATTTTCAATCTTATTTCCAGTCATTCTTAGGTATTTTAGAGTTTTATTCTCCTAAAAATGAAAAGAATAAAACTTAGTTAAGTTTTAAGCCACAGAATTCTCCACTTTAAATGAGTTAGGAGACTGTATTACTTTTTGTACTATCATATTTTTCATGGAGATAGATTAGCATACATCCTGTAAAGGTAACATTCAAGTTCCTATTTTAAGTAAAAATCAACTTAAGTAGCTTAGAAGAAAGAATGATGAGGAAATAGATGACAAAGCAATAGACAGTAAGTAAAGCAGATTTTAATAAATTTTCCTTTCCTTGGAAAAACTGTAAATTTATTTTTAATAAGTCTATACCACTTTTATTGAGGTGAAAGTCACATAAAACTAATCATTTTAGAGTATACAATTCAGAGCCATTTATTAGATTCACAATGTTGCACAGATGTTACTTGAAGCTAGTTCCAAATGTTGCTCATCCACCCCTGTGGTAACTTCCTACTGACTAGCACTCATTCCCATACCACTTTGTTTTGTTTTTTGTTTCTCCAGTGCTGAGTATCGAACCTTCAAAAAGTGAGGCACTGGCATAAGGACAGACAGTAGATTAATAATATAGAATTGAGATCACTATAAAATATCTCTCACATTTATGTTCAACTGATTTTGCTTTCTATGTAGTTCAGACTGGCCTTGAATTTGCAGTAATCCTCCTGCCTCAGTCTCCTGAGTGCTGGGATTACAGGCATGGGCCACCATGCTCAGCCTCAACTGATTCTTTTTTTGGTGGTGCGGGGGGAGGGAGGCTGGCGTGGCATGTGGTGCTGGCCTGCACTTCCCTAAGCTTACCAAAGCAGGCGCTTTAGACTGCTGATCTCACTGGCCCAGCCTCAACTGAATTCAGACAAAGGTGTAAAGATTATCAATGAGGCAAAAAGCAGGTGTAAAACAAATGCAATTGGGACACCTAGAAATTCACACATAAAAAGACTGTTGTTTGTATCATGCTACAAACAAAAATCAATTCAAAATGGTTCAAAGAACTAAAAAACACTAAAGCTGTATGACTCATAGGAGCATTAATATAAATGTCTGTGACTTTGAATTAGGTAAAGACTTAGCTATAATGCCAAAAGCATATGCAAGGCTGGGCGTGGTGGCGCACACCTTTAATCCCAGCACTTGGGAGGCTGAAGCAGCAGAATCAGTGTGAGTTCGAGACCAGCCTGGGCTATAAAAGTGAGCTCAAGATCAGTCTGAACTGCATAGCAAGACCCTGTCTCAAAAAGACATACAAAAAAAGCATAAGCAAAAAGTAAATTGAGTTTTAAAAATTTTTATGCTTTAAAGGATATCAAGTGAAAAAATAAGTCAATGAAAGAAAATATTTGTGAGTCATATATTTGATAAAATAGAATATATTTTAGAATATTCTAGAATGTATTTGTTCTTATAGCTCAAAAAGACAACCCAGTAAGTGCAGAGCAGAGCCCCGCAGCCCCTGCTGCCTGCCAGGCTGAGGTGGGAGGGTTGCCCAAGTCCAGAAGCTGAAGACAGCCCCAAGCAACATGGTAGTATTAGGATCTCAAAATCAACAAAACCCGTTTTAAAGGGCACAGGGTCTGAATAGATACTTCTGCAAAAGATACAGTGATGCTCCTGTCTCAGCCTCCCCAGTGCTGGGATTACAGGCATGTGCTACCACACTTGGTCTCAGGGCCAGCATGGCACATGGTACTGGGGATTGAACCCTGGTCTTTGCGTTTTCCAGGCAGGCACTTAGACAGACCACTTAGCTATCTCCCCAGCAGCCTGCTCCCCGCCTTCCCAGCAATAACAAGAGCTGGTGAGAATGCCAAGAGAGTAGAACACTTACATACTGTAGTAAGAATGGTTAAAAGGTACAGTCACAGGGCTGGGATATAGCTCAGTAGCACAGCTATGGCCTGGCAAGCCCAAGGTCATGAGTTTGATTTCTGGTACCAGAAAAAAAGAAAGAAAAAGGTGTAGCCACTTTGGAAAATAATTTTGCAATTCCTCAAAATATTGCCTCAACTTGTTTTATGAGACAGGATCTTGCGACAGAGAACAGGCTGGACTTGAACAGAGATCCTCCTGCCACAGTCTTCCAAGTGCTGACATTATAAACAGGTGTCACTATGCATGGCTCACCCAATGGAATATTATTCAGCAACAAAAAAATGAGATAGGCTGCAGCATGAATGAACCTTGAAAACATTAGACCAGTCACAAAAGGCCAGTATGAGTCTGTCCATATGAAATGTTCCAGAATAGGCAAATGCTATACATGAAAAGTAGCTTAGAGTTCACCAGAGAGTAAGAGATGGAGGGACAGAACAGTGCAAAGGGACTTCTAATTATAGATATTGGGGGGTGTGTGATGAAAATGTTCTAAAAACATCTTAGTGGTAATGGCTGCCCAAGTCTAAATGTTTGTTTAAAATTCTCCCTAAATTTCAGAAGACTTTAAGAAAGTAAATGTTATGTGTGCAAATTGTATCTCAATAATGCAGTCTTTAAAAAGTGATTTCAAGGGCCATCAAGATAGCTCAGTGGACTAAGTGCCTGCTAAGGCAAGTTCAGGGACTGGAGTTTGATCCCCAGCACCACATGCTGCACTGATCCCGCCCCTGGGGGCACTGAGCTGGCTACTGAGCCTGGCTGTGGTGGCACATGCCCATGAGCCCAGCATGGGGGAGGCTGAAAACAGGTGGATCACTATGAGTCCAAGCTGTGTAGTGAGACCTTGTACCAAAACATAATAAAATAAAATAGTGATTTCAAAAGTGCTCACATGTGAACTGCGCATGAGGTTGAGACAGGAGGACTGCTGTGAGTTGGAGACCAGCTTGGGGGTCTATAAAAGCTAAGCCTGGGGCCAGGGAGATAGCTCAGAGGTCTAAGCACCTGTCTGGCAAGCTCAAGTACCCACGTTCAGTCCCCAGTACCATATGCCATGCCAGCCTGATGCAGAACTGGCCAGCAGAACCAGGCATGCACAATACCTGTAATTCCAGTGTTGGGGACGTAGAGACAAAAGTATCAGTACAAGTCTGAGAAATGCAGCAAGACACTGTACCAAATAAAATTAAATAAAGAAAAGATTAAAGAAAAAAAGTAAGCATAAGGCCAGTCCAAACTGCATAGCAAGGCCCTGTCTCAAAAAAAAAAGTGCTCAAGTAATGTGATGTTGATAAATTGACACGTAATAAAAATTTACATTATTCTATAATATACACAAATCTTATGTCTTAGTTACTTTTCTCTCCTAGCTGAGACAAAATACCTGACACCCAAATTTAAGGAAGAAAAGTTTTTACTTATTAGTTCAGTTTGTGGAGGTTTCAGTAGATAATCAGCTGGCTCCAAGGCAGGGTGACAGGGCACAGGGTCAACCACAGGCGTGTGGGGGGTGGGAGGAAGTCTCTTTTCCTCCCTTATATTGTAGCAGGCATCACCCCCTAGGGCTGGTGCCCGGCTCACATAGTCTCTCAGCCCTCTTCTTGCAAAGGAAGTGATGTTTACAAAGTGAGGACCCTGGTCTCCTGCTGAGCTGTGTTAAACTTCTAAACTTTTCAAATTGACACAATGTATTGACATTACATCTCCCAATACGAAAAGAACATAAATTCACATTAACCGTTTGGCTGCTGCTATCACGCTCTTTGCATTATGGAGTAATGTAAGAAGAACACGATAGCGCTCCTTAGCAGTCAAACGGTTAATAGGTTAATATTTGATTGTTATTTCCAAGCTATCAGAAGTTCATATTCTCAAATAAAATGCTAACTTTGTATGCATAATGCTTACATGCAGCGCTTTAGCAATCAGTTCTCCACCTTCGGGCCCGATGTCATTGAACATAAGGTTCAGGTAAATGAGATACAGTTGTTTCTATGAGGAGAGAAAAACAGTTATTTCCCAAGTACAATACCACTTCACAAGCTTTATTTTTTGCTGTTCAAGAAAAAGGAAGTCATCTTTCTCATTTGCAATATAAGGGGAAGGAAAAAGATTATATTCTGTTTTACCACTAATTCAAAATATGGACACACTTTATATAGTTGGCCACAGTGTACAAGTTTGTTTAAAAGGACTGAAGGAGCTCCAGGTACCAGTTCTACTGGTACCAGTACCAGTACAAGCAGACTCCCATGTGCTTCAACTTTTTTTTTTTTTTGCGTTACCAGGGATTGAACTCAGGACCTTGTGATTGCCAGGCAAGTACCTATTCTACTGAGCTATCTCCCCAGCCTTCAACTATTATAAACATATCACAGTCAGGGTTCCTGACATTTGTGTGAGTGCTATGAGATCAAATGGTTTCCCCTCGTCAAACATGAAAGAATATTTCATACTAAAGTAATACCTGAGGGGCCGGGGAGATAGCTCCATGGCACAAGTGCCTGCCTGGCAAGTGCAAGGTCATGAGTTTGAACCCTGCTCCTACCAAAAAACAAAATAAAGTAATACCTGAAGTAGCTCTGCAGCATAGCGGGCGCCGGCATCACTTATGAGGTTATATCTAACATCCAAACCTGGATGAATAAAAACAGCCACAGATGACTAGAAAACGATATTCTTTCTAGAAGATATTTAAAATCTTAAAACTGAAAAGCTGGAGACACTGGTTCTTAAACATACCATTAATAGATGGATGATTCTTTAGAATTTGAGAAAGAATACAAAAATCTTCATTTGTCACTCGCTGTACTGGGATTAAGCTGTTGTTACCTGCAATGTTCACTGTGAGTCTTTCTTTGGGTCTGTTAAAATTTTACAAAGAAAAGGATCTTGAAATACAAAGAAAGAAACCCAGTTTTTTTAAAAAAGTACTTTTTTCTTCACATGTAAATAGTAACAGATAACATTGCCTGGAACCAAGTTTGTAGCAGCTGTACAACTACACAGTGCATTTACACCAGGTAGCGCAGAGCTACTGGCCAGTCCACAGGCTTTGCAAAGCCTCCTCACATAGTCTGTACAACTTAGTTTCTCTCTCTCTCGAACACCAAGTAGCCCCACTTTATAGATAAGAACAATGCAAACTTCACTGGTGTGCCTAAATTCACGCAAGGCTTTGGGACGCTGGTGTAGTGCTCTTCCCAGGATGGGACGCCACCTCTAAGACCTCCTGACTGGGTCCCTCGCCTACTTACCTGCATCCCATGGCAGGGCCACTTCACCAGCCATTTTCAAAGCACTACAAAATCACTGAGTGGTAGGGAATTTTTTACACAGATAAGAAGCACCACAAATGATGTAGTAAAATAGTTGTCTTCCTTACCCCTCTTCAATTTCTTCATCCACTTTTTGAAGTATGCGCAGTATAAAGGGATTGATTTTCTGGAATTTTTGTGAACATATTTGAGTATAACTGTCCTGTAGAGCAGTAATAGAACCTGGAGCTTCTGAAACATAAAGGTATCTACTGTCACATGTAAATTATGCCAGAAACTCTTTCAGCAAGTATAAGGCTTTCAAAGATATGGGGGCAGGGAGTAAGGCTAGAAGTAGAACTAAAAGGAATGGGAGAGAGAATATTGAGGGCCACAGGCAGACCCCGGGTCAGGGAGCAGGCACTGGCTCAAGTCAGCACCTTGACTTGGAAATGACCTACAGAGAGCTTGGCTTTATTCTGTGCCAGGCCTGGTAGATGAGGAAAATAAGGTCCAGGGAAATGAAATACTCCATGCACATCATACAGTTAACAAGGGCAGTGTGCAAAACCCAACGGACACCAAAGCTTTGCCCCTGTGTCACAGACACTGGTCACAGTGACTCAGTTTCATAAATCAGCTATAGATAAAAAAACACCTTCTTCCAACAATTCAATTCCAAAAGGATCTGGAAAAGCACCTAGGTGCACAGGCTTTCTGGATATTCTACACCATCTCAAGCTAGCATCTTTGACTGCCAGTTTTTCACTCCAAACTGAAATCTGGTCCGCCAGAGCTATTTACCCATCTAGACTTCTATCTTCTTTTCTTTCTTCCTTTTTTTTTTTGAGACAAAGTTTCACTATGCAATTCAGGCTGGCCTTGAATTTATATCAGTCCTTCTGCCTAAACCTCCCAAGTGCTAGGATTACAGATGCACAACACCATGCTCAGCAACTATTTCCTTTTTCTGAAGGAGATTTTCCCTTGAATAATTGTTTTTTAAAAATTTTTATAAAATAACTTATGTATTTATTTGGTACAGGGTGTGCTATGCAGCTTAGACTCCTAGTGATCCTACTGTCTCGGCCTCCCCAGCGCAGGGGAGTACAGGTGTGTGCCACCAGGCCTAGGGGAGATATGGCATGCGGTATCAGGCATCAAACCCAGGTCCTTCTGCTTGCCAGGTAGATGCTTAGACTTCTACGCTATCTCCCCAGCCATAATTCTTAGTAATGATAGACGTGGTGGTTAATTGACTCACAGTCAACTTGAGCAGGGAATGCCCAACTGAATTGAGTCAGCAGGGTTCTCAGTAAGGAAGACCCACTTAAAGCTGGCTTGTTGAGGGAAAGGTATAAAAAGGAGAGCAGGCGGGAAGGATTTCAGCTGGCTTTCCTTGGAAGAGCTCCAGTCTTTGCTTTGCCTTGGTGTTCTCTTTGGGCTCCCAGTTTAGGCTTTTCTGCTTCTAGTGCCAACCCTTTAGCCTTTGCCACAGACCCCAAGGTCTTCCAAAGCAGATCCTTCTGCCTCCCGATTGGGACTCCCATGGGACACTGCTGTGAGCTCCAGGTCCTCAGCTGGATCCTTGGGATCTCTAGCTCGACAGACCTTCTGCATTCTTCCGTTTGACTGTGGGCGGCTGATCTTGTCACTTCAGTGTCCTGTGATAATTGTGACTCAGAGCATGTGCGGTCTTTTGAGGAGCCCTGCCCCAGCCCTGTGCTCAGGTAAGCAGGAACAAAACAGACAAAGCGGAAGTGCAGATTTCCTTTCTGTTACACACAGCTTTCACTAATGGGCTTACTCAGGAGCTAAAAAACAGCATGCACAAGGGCCAGGTCCTCTCAGGGTGGAGTTATGCTCTTGTTTTTCTAAGCAACACAAGTCTCTGTGTCTGTGTCTCTGTCTGTCTGTCCCTCCCTCCCCCCTTCTTTCTTCTTTTCCCTTCTACTTTTTTGTATGTCTCTTTACAAACCTGTGCTCAAAATCTGACAGTCAATTAGCCTGGATTTTTAGAATCTGGCTTTTATATACCTCAAATTTCCGCTGAGTGGATTCTAGCACTCCAGGAATTAAGTTTGCTAAAAACAGATGTGCAGAACAAGATTTAAGATGAGGTATATTACATGTGAAATGAGAATAAATTTAAGTATTTTGTTTTTTTAATTTTATTTATTTATTTATTTGTTTGCTTGTTGTGTTTGTTTGTTTCTTTATTTATTCATTTTGTGGCTGGCTCAGCCTGCCCTGGTGGTGGGGCTGGCGCAGCGTGTGGTGCCGGGGATCGAACTGCAGTCCCTGCAGTTGCCTGAGCCCTCCTAAGCAGGCGCTTTAGACCACTGACGCATCTCACCGGCCCCAATTTAAGTATTTTGAATGACTTTTTAAAAATAAGCTTAAGGGCCGGCCAGATAGTTTAGCAGATTAAAGCAGGTGCACACAATGACCAGGGTCGGATCCCTGTGTGTCATGCCAGCAACCCTCCCCCCCCCACCCCCACCGGGGCTTACTGAGATGGCGACTGAGACTGGGTTTGGTGGTGCACACCTGTAATCCCAGTGCTTGGGAGGCTGATTAACAGGAGGATCACTTCAGTCCGATATGTGTAGTGAGAGTATTGTACACCCTATACTAAATACATAAAAACAATTAAAAAATAAAATTTACCACACTTATTCCGATTAGGACATTTCTGCAGAAAGTGCAACCTTTTGGTATAGTTTTATATACTGCTTTTTTTCAGTTACTATTATAACCAGTGTTCCCATGCCATTAGATATTTTCTGGAAAAAAAAAATTGTTGTTGTTTGTTTTGGGGTTTTTTTCAGACAGAATCTTGCTACATAGTCCAGATTGGTCTCCCGCTTACTGTAAACCGCTTGCCTCAGCCTCCCAAGTGCTGGGGTTTCCAGGCAATGTGCCACCATACCCAACCTGCAAGAGTATTCTTAATCTGCTACCCACAGATTTAACTATTGAGAAGTTTCTGATATATTCTCTTGCTACTCTTTTGATTTAAAATTCACCTTTTGTTATGGTGCCATCATTTCCTATACTGTATTCAAGCTGGTGTTCAAATTATAAAACAAAAACTAGGGGAATAACTTAGCTATGCAGGAGAATATCAAGAATCTAACCAAAATTTCATTTTCACCCACCTCTGGTACCACATTTAAAACGGTTGTGAGAAAAAAGACGCACTTATTTTGCGGCAGTTCCCTCCCAAAGATGTTCCTTTGTCCGCAACAACCAACTTCTGGGGAATCCTGGGGTCAAGTAGGCCTGGAGCCCTGCTGGGGAGCCAGTGCGTAATGCCTTAAACTGTTAGAGCCTACATTTCCGTTCTTGTAAAGGTGGGATTTAAGGATACTTAGGTCGGGGGGCAGTGAGGATTAAGCAAGACTCTCAGAAGGGTTGCAAATTCAACACAATTAAACATACAAAAGGAAGGGTGGGGGCGGGGCCCGCAGGCTGTGCTAGATTTGTCAGAGAATTAAGGAGCGTGGAAAATTTAAAACGGAGATGGTCTGCAGGTGCAGTCAGAACCACGTCAAGCTCCTCTAGCTCCTCTGGGGCCTACTTCTTGGTGCTTCCACTGAAAGGAGGCAGGAGACCCTTCCCAGAGACCCTAGAGCAGAGCACGACGGCCTGGGCCCCCTGGTCTGTCCACAGCTGGTGCCCCGAGGCCTACAACTTCAGCAATCAGCCGGTTTAACCCCGCCGGCTGTCGAGCATTTGTCCTGGCCAGTGGATGCCGGAAGGCACCCTGCTCCGGACTGCGCTTACCCGCCAGGGATGGGGCCGGGGCCGGGGCCGGGGCCGGGACCTGCTGCTCCCGGGGGCCACCGCTCCTCATGGCTGTTTTGCTACTGCTGTGGCGTTGGCAGCGGCAGCAGCAGCGGCAGCGGTGTCCGCGTTGCCAAGGCGACCGCGCCTCTCTGGAAGGGCGGGGAGGCCCAGCGCTGGTCCGGCCTGCCTGCCCTGGAGGGCAGTGAGTACCGCTTCTGTGAAGGGTTCTCAGCCACCCTGCGGGGGCTAAGGCACACTTAAAGGGTTCCTGAGGTTAGGCTGCAAAGATGATTATGACACAAGCCTCGTCCCCCAAGTATGCAGTCCTGTGCCCATGGGGACAAGCGCAGAAGCCCTGGGAGCACCCCCAGGTGTGAAGAAGCACAATAGGTGTGTGGAGGGGCAGGGCTGTTGGGAGGGCGTCCTGAAGGAGGTGACCATGGGGAGAGGGCTGAGAGAAGGCAGAGGGTGTGCATGGTGCCTGCAGCGGAGGGACTGGTACCTTGGTGCCTTCACTCAGCACAGATGGAAGGAGCTGGGCGCGGGCAGGCCTACGGGGTGCGCTGAGCATCTCTGGAGGAGCCCTCAGGTCCTCAGGAACAGAGAAGGGATCTGACAGGTCCTCCCTGGAAGCGGGACTACGGCTGGGCGTGGGGTAGAGAAGGGGATGGAACCACAGTATTACGTAGCTTACAGATTGTGGTGGTTTCAGCCCATACTCAGCTGGCTCCAAGTTCGGGTGGCACACGGCCAAAGGCAGCGGTTCATGGTGGTAGAAAAGAGCAGTAGAAAAGGCGGCGAGCAGCAGCGGCAGAAAGCAAGCCTCCCGTCCTTACATCGCGTTCAGGCTATCCTTGGGTGTCATGCATTAATCTCATAATCTAGAACTCCAGCCCACGACTATGTGAGGCTTTGGGGGACACAAACCATTACGTGGCCAGAGCTGCTGCTATAGGTGAAAGGAGCGGTGCTCTTCAGGGGGGACAAAAAGCACAGACGCTAAAGTGACTAATTAATAGGAGAGACAGAATGGGGTGGCCTCAACCAAACAGCCTTCTTGCCCCGTCTGCCTTAGAGCAAAACAGAACAG
>PVKN010043472.1:0-10232 GCA_004027915.1 Capromys pilorides
TTAGGAATCATGCTCAGAAAGGGTGTAAAACTTTTATGAAGTGAAAATTATAGTATTTTGCAGAAAAGAGATCAATAAGGATTTCAAAAAACCGAAAGATATTCTTTTTTCAGGATAGGGAGAACCAACAATGTAAAACTGGGCAAAATTTTTACACAGAATCAATGCAATCCCAATTAAAATACCGTTAGTACACTTGACAGTTGTAAGGAATATATTCCTAAAATTCATCTGAAACCTGAAGAGACCTAGAATGTAAAAACTAATCCTAGGTAACAATGGAAAGGCAGGAGGCATCACAATTCCTGACTTGAAATTATACTACAATGCTACTGCGATAAAATCTGCATGGTACTGGCAAAAGAACAGACCTGAGGATTAGTGGAACAGATTAGAAGATGTAGAAACAACTGCAAACATACTCATCCACCTTATCTTTGACAGAGGAACCAAACATGTTCGCTGGAAGAATGGTACTCTTTAATAATTAGTGTTCGGAAAAATGACTTTCCACATGCTGAAGGCTAATATTAGACCTATATTTATCACTGTGAATTAAATTATAATCAAAATGAATCAAAGATTTAAATATGAGAACAGAAACACTAAAATGTCCACAGGAGAAATTAGGTAGAAATCTTAATGACATAGGAGTAGGTAGAGAGTTCATGAACAAAAACCAAACTACATGGGAAATACTTCACTGGATCAACAACTGGGATCTCATCTTCCTGAAAAGTTTCTGCACAGTAAAACAAATCACCAACAGAGTTAAAAATAAAACCCACAAATTGGGCAAAAATTATAGCAGATTTTCCATCAGACAAAGGACTTCTATCTAGAACATGTGAAGAATTTTAAAATATTAGGTGCCCAAATTTAAAGAACCAACCCAAATATTGGGGTCAAAGATGGATATATACCTCACAAATTAAGAAATATAAATGTCAAATAAATATATGAAAAATCTTCAACACCATTGTTCATTCAAGAGATGCAAATTAAAACAATGAAGGCTGGGCAGACAGTTCAGAAGATTAAATAGACTGCTTAGGCAGACCAGGAACCAGGGTTCAATCCCCAGCATGCCATGCTGACCTGGTCCTTGGGGCACACTAAGACTGATGGAGACTGGATGTGGTGGTCCACGCCTGTAGTCCCAGCGCTTGCGAGGCAAAATACAGGAGGATCACTTCAAGTTGGATCTGTGTAGTGAGACCCTGCAGACCCTATACTAAAATCCAAAAACAAAACAAAAACAAAAAAATCCTGAGGTTCCATCTTATCCCAGACAGAATGGCTATCATGAAGAAGCCAACCAATAACAAATGCTGTAGGGCCTGTGGGGCAAAAGGAACACTTCTCCACTGTTAGCGGAAGTGTGGACTGGTACAGCCACTATAAAAATCTGTGTGGAGACTGCTTTAAAAGGTATGATTAGAAGTCCTATTCAAGATAACCATTGCCCTACCAGGCATTTTTCCAAATGAACTGAAAAATATCATACCACAGTGACCCATGTGCCCCTATATTTATAACAGCAAAGTTTGTCATAGCTAAATCTTAGAAACAAGCCAAGTGCCCTTCAATTGAGAAACGGATAAAAAAGATATGATATTTTTACACAATGGGGTATTGCTCAGCTATAAACAAGATAAACTCAAGGCTTTTATAGGAAGATGGCTGCAACCAGAGATCATACTGGTAAATAAAATAAATCAGACCTGCATGTGCAAACATCGCTTTATCTCAGTAGCATAAGAACATGGATGAGTAAACAAAATCTGAAAGCTACAGTACATACTGTGAAAGGGAAAGAATCTCTTCAAAGGAAAAGAAAAACTTACATAAGAAAAAGGACAAAAGAAAGAAAGGAAAAAGATATACTGATGTATATATGCAGGATAGTTTGTATAATTGTACTTCTGATTTCTGCTGGTCTATTGAAAGGAGGAGTTAATGCTAACTGTCTTTCTTCTTTTCAATTTCTTATGCCTTCTTTTTTTAGTCAATTTTGTTTATTTACATCTGTTAATCTATACAACTAATTTAAGGTATCATTATGCAATACACCAACCTTCATTGAATTCCTAATATGTCACTTACTGAAATTGTGTGGTTTTTAATTTGTTTTTTTGTTTTGTTTTGTTTTTTTGTTTTTTACCATTTTTATTCTCTTTCTATAAAAATAAAAAAACTAAAGAAGCAAAATTGGGAACAAGAGTAATTCTAACTCTTATTTTCTCATCTCTTTGCTGTTAAGATGAGATTTTATCCTGGTGTCAGGTAACCCAGTTGCTTTGCTTAGCAATCCATTCCAGGTCCTAAAAGTCCCTGAAAAAAGAAAACATGTGACGAATTGGGATTGTAAGAGAGAAGCTTCCTGAGCTGCTGCCATCCTATTAGAACACCCTTACAATTTTGGAATAAGTGTTTCCAGTACCACTCAGTAATGTTTTAGTTATTGTGTTTAATGCCCTTTTATCCATATTTTTTATGGTTAAACTGTAACTTCGTGCTCTTGAGAATCACTTCTGTTCTGTTTTGTTTGTTTGTTTGTTTGTTTGTTTGTTTTTATAGGTGTGTGGTCTTCTCTCCAGAGGTGGGTTTATTCTCAAAGTTCTCAGAGCCCATTGCATTTGCTGCATCTTTTTCTGGATATATTTTCTTTTTTTCTATTCTTGCATGTATTAGTCTGTGCTCACAGTGCATAAAGGCGCCATTCACTATGAGGAGCTGGTGCATGTACACAACGTATCTTAAGTTCTCTCTTTCTCTCTCTCTCTCTCTCTCTCTCTCTCTCTCTCTCTCTCTCTCTCTCTCTTTCTCCCCCTTCTCCTTCACACATTCTCACTTCACATAAACAATAATGCTGAATCCAGCTTCAGACTGGGCTTGGCCCATTCTGTCACCCAAGGTATCTGACTCCAGACCAGTTCCACCCAAGTCCCTGTCCACCTAGGAATAAACATTTTTTCTGAAGTGATGGCCAGCCATTTACATCGAAGGTATTTTCCTTTCTTGGCTAGGTTTTGGGTTTCTTGTGAGGAATGACTTCCGTTCATCTTTATAGAAAAAAACAAGATAATACAAAGAATATCACTTATGTCTGAAAAGGTTGTGTTGTGGATGTTTTTAAATTCTCCAGTGGAAAAACAGCACTGAATTAAAATATATTGGTAATTGGTGTGGTTTGTTTTTAATTAAAACTTCATTTTCAAAAGCATATTTCAGGGAGAAGGAGGGTCATATCTGCTTTGTGGATAGAGAGAATAGAGCTTGCATCACAGAAAGAGATGCCCCACCAGACATGACCTCATAAAATAAAAAACAAGTAATTTTACCTGGTCTCATTCAAATGCCTCCCCCAGCCACTTAATATCCTGTTCAGTAAAATTTAAGTCAAGCCATGGGGATTGTCCTAAGGACAAATTCCTAAGGGAGAAAGCAAAATGCTTTAATCCATATGGGGAGTACTCTTGGGTTTTAATGTAATTGACAGTTGGTAATTTCACCACAGTTTTCCTCTTCTGCATCAGTGACTTATTGAAATGACATTAATAATAAAAATGCAAGAAGTTATTCTTCCCACTTTCTCTCGCTTCAATTAACTCTATAGGTAAAACACCCCAGCTACACAGAATTCCTGGTACATAAATCAGAAGGAAATCATTTGAATTCATTAAGATTTATAGTTCCACTATTAGCTTGCACACGTATGACTGTATAATCCTAGCACAACTGATCTATTTGGTGCATTTCAAGTTTCAACCTCCATAATGATTCAAGCCAATGCCTTGGGTCTCAATACATGTGAACAGCTGTCTTGCCCAATGAGGGAAGCAATTCAGTTATATATAAGCAAGCAATACCTATTTCCTCCTCATTCCATTCTACTTTAGAAAACTCAAGGTTTATGGCAAAGTTCCACCCTTCCCATGAGCAACACTGGACTGTATTTACCTCAAGCATATATTTCACTCTAGCCATCAACAGTCAAGGCATAAGCTATCTCCAAATTACTTACCTTCTGTGCTCTTGGATTTTGTTTATTTGTTTTGTTTTGTTTTTTGTGTTTTTAGGGAAGTGTCTACAGGGTGTTCAGGATCTTACTACTAGATCAGACTCTTAGTGATCCTCCTGTTTACAGCCTCCCAAGAGCTGGGATTACAGACTCTTACCACCACACCCAGTCTCAATTGCCTTCTCAACATGCCTCGGGGACAGGGCCAACAAGGCAGGCCTGGGAATCAAAAGCCCCACCTTTTCACCTGCTTGCAGATGCTTTCATTCACTGAGCTATTTGTCTGGCCCTCTTCTCTTGTTTTTTTGTCTTTTCTACATCACTGAACTCCAAGATTCTCTAAACATTGCTTTTACATAATCACCAGGTTCTACCCAAAAACATCTCCACCACAATAGAATAAAGTTGCCTCTATCTTTTTAGGTCAACTTACCTAGGAAGAAACAAACAGAATCCTACTTAGGAACTCTTAGCAAATCTTCCCATTAACTGTTTAAGAGTAATAAGAGGGTAGTGATCTTTATAAAGACAATAACTTTAATAGTTTTAAATCATCTTAATGAGAGTAGTTTTTGTTTATCTGTTTGGTCATTTAAAGAGTAACTTTAAAATTTGTTGAATGCCAAACCTCAGTTGCACAACAATTAGCTCTAGATATAGCTGAACGTTCACTTAACTATGTTTCTTTAGAATTATAATATTTATCTACAATTAAATCAAAAGAATAATTTAATGGCTAGTTACCAAATGGACTAATTTATTTTATTTTTGAGGATACACTTAACATGAGTTTTATAGAAAACTATTTCCATTTGAGTTCACAAATGGAAATCTTTGGTAAAATTTTGCTCCTATTTGAGAGCTCCACATCATACCACCTATATTTTATTCAAATAAGGAAATGAATGACCACTGTGTTAGTTACTTTTCTCTCATTGTTAAGTCAAATTACCCAACACCCAAAACTAGGGAGGAAAGGTTTACTTAGCTCACAGTATGTGGAAGTTTCAGTCCATAATCAGTTGGTTCCAAGGTAGAGTGGCAGGGCTGAGGGGCAACCATTCCTGGAGACAGAAGATATCAAAAGCAAAAAGAGCAAAAATGGAGAGAAAGCCTCTTTCCTCGCTTATACTGTAAGCAGGTTACCCACCCTAGTCCTCACACCATCTCCATGACCTCTTTTGGCATAGTCTGAGGATGTTTATGAATTGAGACCCCTAGCCCACTGCTGAATTGCTTAGTTGACCTTCCAAGCTTCTCAAGTTAACACAGTGAATCAACTATTACAAGATTCTAGCATAGGCAACTGCCTTAGAACATGTCCTCTACACCCTAGAATGTAGAACTGCTGGGTTACTTAGTTAAACTTCTAAAGTTGACACAATATATCAACTATTTTCACCAGGAAAATATCTGTAAGAATGATCACATGTTTAGCCTAAAGGAACACATAGCAGAAATATTTCTTACACACAAATTAAAAAGTGTAAAATGCAAAAGATAAAGTAACAATAAGAATTGCCTCAGGTGAAAAATATAAAGCAGGCTCTGAATTCCCAGCCTAAACATGCACTATGGCATCTCCCATGGTATGGCACTGTGGTACTACATGGGGCACCCAACTGTTCAGCTCCTGACTGAGCCCTCCTCTACCAACAAAACCACCTCCTCTCAGCCCATTCTTCTTGCTGCTTCCCACTTCAAGCTCAACACGATTTCTAGTCTGTCCCAACTCCAAACAACTCTCTCCCTCTGCATCCATTCCCCATCAGAGCCTCACAATATCCTCACCCAGTCTTGTTGAACATTCTCAAATCTTCCTGCAGTTCACAGTCTCAGAGGGGAGCTAGCTTTGGAGTTTCTGTCTGAATCTGTCTTCCACATGCTTGTTTCTATCCTTACTAATAACAATGAATATTGTAAATGCCACCAGTGTTCCTAAAGATAACTTTACCATCATGTACATAGAGGCTGATCAATGACTCAAATTAATAAAACATTCATTTGTTGCAGAGTACACTAGCATCATTTCTGATTTCCACTTACTATAATATTCTTTCCATCCTTGTATCAGTTCTCTCACTAGCTGTGAAAACAGAATTCATTGGACAGACATCATAAAGGATTTGGGATATTACATCCACCAGAGACTAAAAACTTCATAGCACATAGAAACTGCAAATAGCTTGCACTATGAGAATGCACTGATTGTTTTGGGCCCATGTAGTTTGTCCAAAATTGGTGTTTTATTGTGTTTTGTTTTGTTTATAGTTGTAACTGAACTCACAGCCTTCACAGTGAATTATGTCCCCAGAACTTTTTCTATATTTTATTTTGAGATAGGCTTCCATTATGTCACTAACTTACCAAGGCTGATCTGGAACTTACAGTCCTCCTGCCTTAGTTTCCCAAGTTCTGGGATTAGAAACATATACCACCATACCTGGCTGAGAATTGATTATCCATTCTGAGGACAACTCTTACTTTTCCTCCTACCAAAATTTTAGAAGATGATTAACATATGACTTTTTATTCCTCAAAGTATTCATAATGAAAATTTGCTATTATTACAAAGATAAAATTTTTCCATCTGTTATATAAAAATTGTGTATGCTTTCCATCATTCAAAATTGACATTATTCCTTGCAAATATACACACATATGCATACACACACATACACAAGCATATATACACAAACATGGCCTCACACTTTGAAAACAAGTTTTCCACCTTAGTCTAACACAACATTGCAGACTTTCTTGTAAGAAATCATGAAGTTGACAAACAATTGCATTCTGCCTAACGGAATTTGCAAGTCTCCATGGATGTGAATTTTCTTGTAGTAGTAAAATGGTGGGTCATGGGGAGCTGAGGAGGTAGCACAGCCGTTTAAGGGCCTGCCTGGCAAGTGCAAGGACTCGACTTCGATTCCCAGTACCACATGCCATGTCAGCCCCAGGACCCTGGGCATGCTGTGGCAACTGTGAAACCGGGTTTGGTAGTGCACACTGCTAATCCCAGCACTGGGGAAGCTGAGAGAGAAGGATCACTACAAGTCTGAAACTGCAAAGCAAGACCAGTACCAGATAAGTAAGTAAGTAAATAAATAAAATAAATGGTCATAGGAGAAGCAGTGAAGGTGGCATAAAGGAAGTCTGACATCTTAATTCAGCATACTTGTTCAATGTCTGCTATGTGGAAGGAACTTCCTGATGTTGGGAAGATAAAGCTTGATCACATTCAAACCAATACTTAGCTAACATCACCACAATAATGACTATTTGTTATTGCCTGGTCTGTCCCATCCAGCTGGCAGAAACCCTTGGCCTGCATACCTAATCAAGGTTCTACAAGCCTGTCCAACTGAGAAGGGTTAGAGATGGAGATGTTTGAAGATACCTTCATCATTAATTGCTGAAACTTGCAAATTTAATACCTAATAACATTTGCAATTGGTGCATTTTCTAGGTAAAAATTAAAATCACAATGTTCTAAGGCTAACCACCTCTACATGTGCTAAACTTTCTTTACAATGCAATCTTTAAATGTGTTAGTTTTCCATCACAGTAATAAAATACCTAAGATAATCCACTTTAAAGCAGAAAAGGTTTATTTGCTTCATAGTTTTTCCATCAGTTACTTAAGATTTTATGATCTTATCCTTAAGTTTCACCAGAATGCATTTCAAAAATAAAAAAGTTCAAATACTGAATGTATCTTTAGTAGTCTTTTTTCACTTTGATACTTAATTTGTTAATACTTCGCTTAACTAAGAAATATGCCAGCCTTGTATTAATTTTTCAGCCCTTCCCAGGCTTCTGCAAGCTTTAATTAGTGAAAGAAGTTTTCATGACAAGTTGTAATTTGCATGCCAACAAATTTGTTTATAAATTACATAGCAAAGGTAAAATCTGGTAGGACACCAACTTTTTCTCTCAGCTACGTACATTCCACAGCTAGGAATATTGCTGGAGCTGCTACCTGATTACTTTAGCCTCAAAGTTTTGCAGACATTCTTTTCTCTGGACTTTTGATTACAATTTCATTTGACTTCTGTTGTCATTTTTTTTTTTTATACTAGCAACTCAATTCAAACACGTAAGTAATTCTGTCCAGCAATTGTAGAAACATTGTATTTATAACCTTAGACACACAGAAAAAAATTTCTCACTCAACTGCTCACCTAGGAAGTAACAAATATATTATCACTAATACATATTGAAAGCCAAATTGATCTCAAAATGAAAAACAAAATATGAAAACTTTAATAAGTCCATTTTTTGCTAGCATAAGTGTCCAAGATTTACCTTTACTTACCTTATCAGGAAAGTATTTCCTATAGTGCTTGCTGATTTTCAGACTCGAAGTAAAAATTAATTTATAAACATTCTGTTGACTTCCAAATTCTTTTGTACTTCCCAAGAACAAGCTACCAGGGAGTCCATGCTTTTGCTTTAAACTCTGTTTCCTGAAAGTGTCATACCAACAGATAATCTTATAAATTTCCACTAATCCCTAGTCTCAGCCCATCGGAAAGCAGGATCCCATTCTGGTAATAACTGTGTTCCAGAGAGACCACCTAGAGAGCAAACAGTATCTGCACAGTGGAGGCCTCTGGAATATACACCTGGAAATCTGATTTCTTCATGCTCTACTAGGTATGCTGGAGTTTGAGAAAGTTGTACAGCTGTCAAAGGTCGTGAGACTAGATTAGAGTCAAAGCAGTAGTGGGGTGGAAAGCGCAGAGAGTTTGAGGCACAGTGGTCAGCTGTCCTGCTTGGTCCCCTCAAAACCTTGAGGGCCTCAGGATGAGAGCAACTTCACTTTTTTGAGTTGCAGAGAGGCAGGAGAGGAGCGAGGAGAAGTGGAGAGGGGTACAGGGAAGGGAGAAGAAGGAGGAACATCAGCAAGGAACTGTCGAAGTCAGGTTGCTTTGTAGGGCCCTAGAGAGGATGTGAAACAGTGCAACCTCATTGGAAAGAGCTTGTCAGTGTCACTCACAAGTTTAAAAATGAAACAAACTTTTCAAGGACCCATGAATTCTACCTTTGATTATCCAACCAAGAGTAATGAAAACATATACCCACACATAGACTGTCACATGCAAGTTCAAAGTAACATTGCACATAATAGCTCAAATCTACACACATCCCAGTGTCTGTCAATTGGTGGTTGAGTAAACACAATGTGCTTTAGATGTAGGATGAAATATTATCCAGCAAAAAAGGTACAGACTTCTGATATACACTACAAAGAGAATGTGCTCCAAATGCATTCTGCTAAATAAGAGAGCAGAAGCGGTAGTGTGTATATCGTATAATTCCATTTACAAGAAAAGATTCCAAAATATTGCAGAATTAAGAAACAAAGCCAAGTTCCCTGAAGGTAATGAGGGACTGGACTGCAGACAGAAAGGCTGAGCCTCAAAGATCAGACAAATGTCTAAGACAAGACTGATGTTGGAGGTCAGGACTTATTCACCAAAACAAAAAACTAATGTACAACAACGTGTTGTAAATACTGGTTTGCCACGGAGTCAAGATGGAAATGATGTTTCGGTAAAGTATAAGAAAAACAAAATAGCTAGCAAGAAGTAGAATGGAAAGAGGAAACATGAAAACATTCAGCCATCAGTTGATAAACTGTGAAATCTAGGGGACAGGTGATATGGTTACTTGATATCCTCCCATTGTTTTGTATGTTTAAAATTTTTCATAAGAACTAAAACAGAAACCAATGAACTTTTTTCTCCCTTTCAGGAAAATACCAATATGCAAACAGCAAATAATGTAGTACAAATAAGTATTCTTCCTTGAGGAAAAGATCAGTTGTAAGGCTTGCAACAAGACATTAAAGTGATGTATAATTAGCTGTCTTGGCTGCAGGCTTATTTAAGAGCTGGCTTAAGGATGGTGTGTATGCAAATTATCCAGACTCCATTCTCCTCCCTACTACAGACAGTTAGACAATGGAACTTACTGTCCCCAGACAAATTAATAGGTTCAGTGACAGTCAAGGGAAAGCAGAGTTAGAAATTCCTGGCTTGGAAATTCTTCTTAGAATGTCTAGGAATTAGAAGGAAGTGCACCTTGAATGGGCTCCCAACATGCAGACAAACGCACTACAATCAACACTGTATGTGCTCTTTTATTTGTTTGTCAATTATAGCATCAGGTGTATATTCCACATAAGAGAAAACAGGAAAAA
>PVKN010043473.1:0-10232 GCA_004027915.1 Capromys pilorides
CTCAGGGTTTCCAGCCCCACCCTTCACACTCTCTGGCCTCCCTCCATGCAGCTTTGCCACAGCTGGGGCAGCCACAGGAGCAGGGCAGGCTTTGGCGCGGCCACTGTGAGACAGAACTGCCTGGCTTAAGCCTTTGCTCCCCGCTCTGCTGCTCTCCCATGGTCCTCTTCTCTTGACCCTGATATTAACTTATAAGTCCCTGGGAGAGAAGAGGTCGGGTGTTCTGAATCTATGTAATACAGTGGAATAAAAAGGAAAGTAACAGAGAAGAAGGTGAAGCCAACATGATTGATAAAACCAGGATCATCCAGGCACCAAGGAGCTCCACAAGCGCCAGAAGATCACCGGAATAATATGGCAACCCTGGCAGACGCTACTGCAAATGCATGTTTTGAATTATTTAATGCCTGAATCTCATCTCACATTGTATTTTCTTTTTTTTTATGTATTTGGTACAGCGACTCACTATGCAGCTCAGGCTCCTAGAGATCCTGCTATTTTCAGCCTTCCCAGCACTGGGATTACAGGGATGCGCCACCGCACCCAGACCTAGTGGCCAGCTCAGCGTCCCCAGGAGCAGGACCAACATGGCATGTGGTCCACGGGATTGAACCACACCACGGTCCCTGAGCTTGCCAGACAGGCACTTAATCTGCTGAGCTATTTCCTCAGGCCCCAGATTATAGTTTTGAACATGAAGAATGTGCTATAAGTTACTATGCATCAAATTAATTTGATCAACATAATCATTCTAATTAGTGTGTGTTCCCAACAAAAATTCTAATCCAATACAAATTCTAGAAAAATTAGTTCATTCCTTAAAAACTAAGACCGACTAGACATTAGAGCAAATATGCTTACTGCTCACCGATTTCAAGTTTTGTTTTCATAATTACATTTCCTGCCTTTCTTGAAGCTTAGCATGCTGTATAGAATGGTCTGGAAAATCGATTGCTTTCCAGAAATAACTAGAAATAACTCCGGCTTTTGTCACTTGTTCAGACAGGACCCTGTAAGTCTGGGTCCCTGAATGACTACAGCGTGTCCTCTTGCCCAGCCACCACAGAGCAGGAGAGGACGGCAGCACAAGAGCAAGCCTTTGTTGTTTTAACTCACTTGTGCCAAAGATGGCAATTTTTTTGAGTTTTGCATGAATTTACATATGTTACCTACAAAACTCCGGGAAAACTTTTGAAGAAAAAAAATAGTAATATGTTCTTTTGTTGTGATCCTTCTAGAAATGGAACAGTAGGCACGGAAGGACTTTTTCATACTGAAGCATAAAATGACATTTACCAACTATTATAAAAAGATAAAGCTAGGTAAGAAAAATTGCCTTTTAGTACAACCCTTTAACCCTCTTCTCACATGACAAGGGATAGTTACTGTTTTGTTATTTAATGGCTAACATTAATTCCTTCATAAAGCTAATTGGGATTCTCTGGATAGAGTTTTTGAGGCAGACTATCTAGAAATCAACAGATACTTCTCAACAATCACTTGTTTGCATATAGCAGACCCTCAAGTATAATTAAATGAATTTAAGATGTCTTTTTTATTCATTTTAATGAGAAAAAAGATAAGATAGCTATGAAACAGTTTCAAAACAGGTTAGCAGGGCAGTTACAATAATGAATCATTGCATAGTGTTGTCTTCCTCGGAGTTGTTCAGAGAACAAGATGCAGACATGGTATTAAGATGTCTTTTAACTTAAGGAAAATAATATGTCCAAGTTCACAAGCGTCCTGAGTGTTTATAGTATAACATTTGAGACTAAAAGTTCTTGTAGGAAAATCAATAATACACGTCTAGTTTAAGTACAAAATGAAAGCAGCTGTGAATTGATTTTGCAAAAGAGTCTGTTTCAGACTGGACTGTCCAGCTCCACATCCTTGCTTTAGCTGTTCCCCTTCACCCTTGGGCATTTATCTAAACTGATTCAACATGAGGACATCCCATTGATGAAACTCCCAGCTCAGAAATATGGAAAATAATAAATGCTTAAAGTTACATAAAATGTTAAACCCATTGCCTGAACATATTACACTCCACAATGCTAGTTAGGAGAATCTGTTTCATGCATCAAATGTGGAATTTGGTTTGGGATTTTGAGTTGCTAATTTGTAAGCTAATTATATTAACTTTCATGATTATATTCATAATTACCATTCTTGTCTAAATAAAATACTTTCTAAATGCAGACAGAAAATGAAACTGATTATCTTTAAAAATACAAAGCTAATTTTTAGCAAAATAAATCATCTAGCATTCAAAGTTATAGAACTGTCAATAATATAATTAACTTTGAGTTGAAATAATCTACCAGAGCAAACAATATGAGCCCATTTAGCAAGAAAAAAAGCAGCATAATGGAAAAAATTATTTTCAAATACACTAAAAGGCTATTTGGCTGCAATATGTCATTACGAAACAGAATTTGACGACATAGCCAAATAAGTCCAAAACATGTGAATTAAATTTCACTTAAAAAATTACATATGGGGTAAAAATAAATAAGAAGAGAAAATACTGGGTACAATAAGCTTGGACTTTTAAAAATGTCAAATATTTTCAAATAATCTGTGACATTTGTGAACTCCAAGGGATACACATTCATTAAGCAATATCTTCCTGGTATTCATGTATGTGTTTAAAATATTTCACTTTTACTTATATCTCAATAATTCCTACTTATTTTAAGCTTCATATAATATCATTTATAAAGTTTAAATTTGCTCATGTTTTCAGATTTGGTTCTATTTAAAACTTAAATGTAATTCTCCCGCCCTACTTAGTACTTTGTAGCTATGCTGAGAAAATGTATCAGAGTCAAAAGTATTACTAAAATAAAATTAAAGAAGGAAAAGGAATGCTTATCTTGCAAAGAGTTTTGACTGGATGAAAAACCTGCGTAGTGTAGACTCATGTCTAATTCTAATACAGCAAAACATTTCTTAGGAGTTACATCAAGCTAGCAGTTGGTATAATTCAGTGGCATAAGTGCCTGCCTGGCAAGTGTAAGATCTAGAATGTGATCCCCTGTACAAAAAAAAAAAAAGAAAGAAAGAAAGAAAGAAAGAAAGAAAGAAAGAAGAAAAAGAAAGAGTTACTGCAAGCTTTGTAATATGTTCAGCACTCTCCCCTTTTGTCTCAGTAATGTTGTACATTTACAGAACTGACCATATATCCATTTATACTGATATTGTAAAACCTAACCAACAGTATCAGACTCAAGCTAGTCAACTTGGGAAGTCCTAGGAAAGACTTTTGTCAAAGTAACTTAATCTACAGAGAGTAAGATTTGGGTTATTATTTGGAGTCTCCAAAAGGACATGCTGATTTATAATAATTTATATCAGTAAAATATAACATAGTTTAATATATAAACAACTTTGATAACAACAAATATTTCTCAGCTCATAAGTGGATATAAAGCTCCCATCAAGGAATGTACCAGGATGTTAAGCGAGATAGTTCTTATTTTCCTGGAATTGAGGCCAGAGCTCACAGAGAAGGGTAATAAATGCTGGCTGCCCAATCTTTGAGGTCCTGCAAACAAACATGTGACCTCCTCACAGCTTTCTGTGAGACAAATTCAGAAATCTGGCTTTGTGCAAAGCCCTGTTTGCAGCACACTCCCACCAGAAAATATAAGAAGATGACCAGGGATGAAAGGACTCAGCTTGGAAGGAGACATGGGAGGAGGCTAGGTCTTTGGAGCCTTTTCCTTCCAACCCATCTTTGAGAGGAGCCAAGGGCATTCCTTGTGTCGTCAAGGAAAAGAACTCAGATGTGAAGACAGGCATTCCATGTGGCTACTTGGCCAGAAATCACTGTAACGAAGAGAGAAGTAAATACAAAGACAAAATGACACAGGATGATGAGGTACGTGGGGGAGCACCTGAGGTCTCTGTCTAAGGAGACACATGTTTATTCAACCAGTGCTATGTGCCCCTAGGTGTGAATGTCGACTCAGGAGAGTAGGAAGGATTGAGGATCTCATTCCTATCATGACCGTTGTGCGCAGCAGCAAGTAATTGTGTCTGTGATGCCACCAACCGGGGACAGTCTTGGGGACGTGAACAAATGTCACCAGGAGTGATCAATTCCCAGGGTTGCTGCCTGGAAGTATTCATTGGAACAATGAATGCTCAGGATTGGAGAATGTTCTGAACCAACTGATTCAACAGCATCCAACCGGGAGGAAGACGCAACCTCACCAAGTTAGAGGACTATAAATTATAGTCTGAGAACCAACATGTTATGATTTCTGTTCTTTAATATTCATTAAGATGTAGTTTGTAGTCAAGAATATGGTCTATCTTGGTAAATATTCCCTCCGATCTGGAGAGAAACATGTATTCTGCTATTTTTGGAAGAAGTAGTATATAAATGTTTCTTATGTCTCCCTGCTTAATGGTGCTATCAAGTTCATTTGTCTCACTGATTTCCTACCTGTTAAACCTATCCATTTCTAATAGAGTTATGTCAAACTATAATGATCCATTCATCCATCTCTCCCTGCAGCCCTATCAGCTTTTACAGCAAAAATCTAGACAGTGTTGTTAGACATCAACATGTTAAGAGCATCTCTAACATACCCATGGATATGTATCTTTAGTGCAATATTTACACACACAAGGTGTGTCATTTCATGTATGAGTATGGACTCAAGTCACATCCATCTTCCTATAAATGTGTCAAGTTTATTCTTCTTTATAGCTGAGTAGTACTCCATTATATGAAAACACCATTTCTCAGCGGATTTACATTTGGGTTGTTTCCAAGATTTAGCTATGACAAATTGTCCTGCTACCAACATGGGTGCACATACATCGCTGTGGCATGATGTTTTTAATTCTTCTGGGAAGGTACCAGAAGAAGGATAGCTGGGTTAAATAGTACCTTTTTGAGGGATTTCCATACTGGATTTTGAAGTACTTGTACCAGTGTACACCGTGACCAGCAGTGGAGGAAGGTTCCTGGCTCCTCAGAGCCCCTCCAGCATTTGTTGGCTAGTTTCCTGATGATGGCCATTCTTTCTAGGGTGAGATGGAATCTTAGCGTTGTTTTAATTCACATCCCTAAGTGACCACTGATCTTGAAAATTTTTTTCAAATATTTGTTTGCTGTTCATATTTTTTCATCTGAGAAGTATGTATTTATCTCAGGTGCCTATTTTTGGGTTGGGACTTTGAATTTAGGGAGTTTGAATTTTTTCAATTTATATGTTCTAGATATAAGTCCTCCATCTGAGGGACAGCTGGCTCTAACTTTTTCCCACTCTGTTGGTTGTCTTTCACTCTGTTAGTGATTTCCTTTTATATACAAAAATTTTTTAATAAGATAAGATCCCAGTTGTTGATTCTTTCAAGTGTTTCCCATGCAGGTTGGGTTTTGCTCATAAGTCTCTGCCTACCCCTATGTCTTCAAAATTTCTGTCTATTTTCTCTTCTAACAGATTTAGTATTTCTGTTTTAATATTTAGACCTTTGATCCATTTTGACTTTAGTTAGTGCATGGTGATAGGTAGAGGTCTAATTTTAGTCTTGGGTATGTAGACTAGAGCCAGTTTTTATTGAACTGTATCGTAGAAGCATTTTTCTTCCAGTGAACATGTTTGGTCCCTTTGTCAAAGATAAGGTGGATGAGTATGTTTATAGTTGCATCCATATCTTCCAATCTGTTCCACTGGTCTTCAGATCTGTTTTATTGCAAGTACCATGCTGATTTTATCATTGTAGGTTCATAGTATAGTTTTCAGTCAGGGATTGTAATGTCTCCTGCCTTGCCAATATTGACCAGGGTTGCTTTACCAGCGTTGCTTTATTGACCAGGGTCTTTTCTTGTTCCAAATGAATTGTAGGAATGTATACTCTAGATTTGTGAGGTATGCTGATGGTATGTCGATGGTATGGGATTGCATTAATCTGTGTAACAATTTTGGAAGTATGGCCATTTTCACAATGCTTATTCTTCCTGTCCATGACTAAGGCATATCTTTTGTTTTCTGATGTCCTCTTTGATCTCTTTTTCTGATTACTGTGATTGTTACTCTATTGATCTTTTACTCCTTTTGAGATGCTATTAGAAAGGATGTATAGCTCTTCAACTTCCTTTGTTAGATTGATTCTTAGCTATTTCATGTTTTTGGAAGCTATTGTGAAGGATGTGGTTTCCTTAATTTTTCTCCTAATAAGTTTGTTGTTTGTATACAAGAATTCTGTTGCTTTCTGAGTACTGACTTTATATCTAGCCATGAAGCTAAATTTGGTTATTAACTCTAGGAATCTTTTGGTGGAGTTTCTGGGGGCCTTCTGTAGAGTATCATGTCGATTATACATTTTCTTTCTTTTTTGTTTTTTGTTGTTTGTTTTTATTTTTTAGGGAAGGGTCTACAGAGTGTTCAGAGTCTCACTACATACATAGATAGGACTCATAGTGATCCGCCTGTTTTCAGCCTCCCAAGAGCTGGGATTACAGGCGCGCCCCACCACACCCAGTCTCAATTGCCATCTCAGCATGCCCCAGGGGTGGGATCGACCCCACGGCCTCTGAGTCTGCTTGCAGGCCCTTGACTCCACTAAGCTATTTGGCCGGCGCTCTGCTTGTGCATTTTCTGTCTTCAAGTGTGGGCAGGCTAATTGGAATTAATGGAGTTGAAGTCAGCATGTAAAGCAGGTCAAACGGAGCTGGTGCAAGCGGCGGTGCTGAACAGAGACTGCGGACACTGGGAAAGAGGGGTGTCCAGGGCTGCAGCTGCGGCCACCCGGTTGTCTGAAGATCAAGAAGACATAGTCGAAAGCTCCGGGAACCAGAGAAGGTGCGGCTGGAAAACCCTCAGGTCCAGCTAGGACGGAGGCTGCGCGGCAGCCGAAGGCAGCTGTGGTGCCTGGCCACCGCCCGCCTGCCACAGGCCCTCCGCGCAGTGAAATGCTCTTTGTTCACTTAACAAGTAGCAACCACAGAGTCACAGGTCGTTGCTCGCTCAGTAAAAATGTATTATCAAGCGTTTTCCACCCCAAGACAGCAGACCCAGCAAGAGAACTCGCGCTCACTAAGCTTCTCTCTGCATAAAGTAGGACAGCTGTAGCAATTTTGCAGCAGCGTTGTCAGGTGTGTTGCATGGCCCAATATGTGTAGAGTGCTCGGACCCTTGAGATAAAGATAGCACCCAAAAAAGTTAACTTGCATGTTTATTTCAATTCTCTGCCATGTACAGGAGACACGGAGTAAGGAGGGCAAATTGCAGGGCGCAGAGCTCTTGGTGAGTGGGCTTGTGCATTTTCTGTCTTCAAGTGTGGGCAGGCTAATTGGAATTAATGGAGTTGAAGTCAGCATGTAAAGCAGGTCAAACGGAGCTGGTGCAAGCGGCGGTGCTGAACAGAGACTGCGGACACTGGGAAAGAGGGGTGTCCAGGGCTGCAGCTGCGGCCACCCGGCCGCAGTGCACAAGCCCACTCACCAGTGGGGCAGGACTGCACAAGCCAGCATGCTGGGCGCCCCGTGCAGGTGACCAGTGGCCTCCGGGCGCCCCACAGGGGAACCCGAGTCAGCGCAGGCGTTGTCCAGAGCAACTCCCAGCCCACAGCCAGCAAGATCGGCTGGAGCTAGCCAAGGCGGCCCCGGAGCGTCCTAGCAGGAAGCCCAGAGGCATGAGGCCAGGGTGCCCTGGGAGGCTGAACCCAGGACACCAGGAGCAGCAGGTGGGTGCAGATTCAAACTAGAAATGGCGACGCCACCGTAACAGGCAACCGCGAGTCGCGGTACCGGGCAACTTCTCCTAGAACCAACAGGAGCACAGCTGAGGGACTCACAGATCAGCGCCGCCGCCTTGTATGCTGGCCACGACTCCACTTCCAAGGTGATGGCCACGATAATGATGCAGGCGTGGTGCACCCGTGTGGGTGTCGGAGTGTGCGCCTGCGTTTGTGTATGCATGGGGGAGTCCGTGTGTGCCCGTGTGGATGTTTCCATAGGCATGTGTCAGGGCTGGCATGCTCACATGTGGGGTCCGTGCTCTTGTATGTGTGTTTGTGCGCCGCATCCAGCAGAAGATCCACCAGCTGCTGGGACGAGCGAGATTGGCTTTCTTAACCTGTGAGAAATAGGACTCGTAGCAACTCTCATTTTCCTTCCCAGGACATAAATCTATTCAGCAAAACATGGAGAAAAAAAATGAAGGCAACAGTAAATAGAAGCTGGATTTTTATTTATTACTTAGAAATAAAATGCATCATGTATGCAAATGGGAACCAAAGAGAGGAACGCTTGCTTCGTTGTAGCAGAGAGCAGTAGCTTCCCGCTTGACACAACTGAACAAATGTCAGGCACCGAAAAGATTTTCAGACCTCACGCTGCACAGGTCAATAACCCGTACGTAAAAGGAAATTAACAAGGGCTGGCCAGCATTTCCCACCTGGCCAACACTGGTAGGCCACAGTACAGGGAGCAAGAACCCACACAAGACCCAGAGCCCCACACAGCAGGGCCACAGAGGGAACCCGGGAGGGGCACCAAGGACACTGTAGCTCCTGAGAGCCACGTGGAGATTGGCAGCCCCTCATGCTGTCGTGAGATGGTCCTGACAGGTGAGAAAGCTCCCCTGGAAGTCACTAAGGAGCCAAAGTGTGACTTCGCATCTAAGACACATGACACTGAAGCTGCCTCTCATTACAATAATTCCCAATATATTTATTCTCTATAAATCTTGTTTGAGATATAAAACAAGTATTTCACCTTAACTTGCTTCAAATTTTTAATAATTTTAACAGATTTTATATGTTATTATATGTACTTTATTCAACACAGCTGTTCCTCTCTTAGGTATTTTTCTAGAAAGACTACAAACATCAAGCCACAGAGAATATACCCGTGTTTATAGAAGGACAACTCTCACAGCTAAATCTTGGAAAAACACCAAATACTCATCAACTGAGGAATGGATAAAAAAAAGTGGGGTATTTTTACAGAATAGAGTATCACTCATCTATAACAAATGATAACGTGGGGCTTTTGTAAGTATATAGATGCAACTAGGGACCATACTTACAAGTGAAATAAATTAGACCTGCATGTGCAAACATCAGATTGTCTCCCTAATGTAAGAACCCCAAAAAGTAAATAAAATCTGAAAGGTATAATAGACACTTTGAAAGGGAAAGAAACTTTTCAAAGGGAAGGAATCACTGGTATGAGAGAAAGGGAAAAAAGGAGAAAATAAAGATGCATTTATGTATATATATACAGGATAGCTTGGATAATTGTACTGATTTCTGCTGATCTATTGAAAAGGCAATTAATGCTTACATTTTTCTTTTTCCTTTTTAATATATATATATATACATATAGTAAAAGAAATATATATATATATATTTTTTTTTTATTTTATTTTTGGTATTTTAGGGACGGTCTGCAGGGTGTTCAAGGTCTCACTACTAGATCAGACTTGTAGTGATCCACCTGTTTACAGCCTCCCAAGAGCTGGGATTATAGGCGCATGTCACCACACCCAGTCTCAATCACCATCTCAGCATGCCCCCTGGGCAGAGTCGGAGTGGCACACTGGGGATCAAACTCAGGTCTCTGCATCTGCCTAAGCAGGCACTTTAGTCCACTGAGCTATCTGGCCAGCCCCCGTACCTAATTTAAGTTACTCACAAAATCTGAGACACTACATGAGCAAACCTTTATTTACTTTTCTAAAAGGAAAGACCAGCCAGATAGCACAGCAAACTAAAGCACCTGCTTAGGCAGGCACAGTGCCTGGGGTTCGACCCTGGCATGCTGATCAGGCCCTGTCCCCAGGGTGCACTGAAAGGACAAATGAGACTGGGCATGATGGTGCGTGCCTGTAATCCCAGTGCTTAGGAGGCTGAAAACAGGAGAATCACTGTGAATCCAATCTATGTAGTGAGACCCTATAAACCCTGTACTAAATACATAAAAAAGCCACTTACTTTTCCAAAGGAAAAAAGAAATCCACAATTTTCTGTACTTGAAGAGTTAGAAAACAATAAGTTTCATATATCAAACACTTAAAATATAATTATAATTGGTTATTCAGGAAAATGTATTTTACCAGTCCTAAACAAACCCTTATTTCACTCTATCAATAAATTTAAATTAACTCATCAAGGATTTGCCTAATATGAACCAAAAGGCATTTAGGTTTATGCTTTTTAATTAATGAGTGCATCTTTGTTTCTAAATTAATTTGGTACATGTAAAT
>PVKN010043474.1:0-10248 GCA_004027915.1 Capromys pilorides
CCTAGGCTAGGTTTACTGAGGCTCAGGCAGAGTTAGTGTCCCATCCCATCCTTCCCAGCACCTTAAACCCTGTGGCCTATTCTTGCCCCGCCCCATGCCCAGTTCTGACCTAGTTCTGCCCTCACTTCCTGAGCAGAGGGCACCCTGCCACCCTGGGTTCCTCTCTTGGCACATTTTTGAAGCTGGAACCCAGGACTGTCTGTTCCTGGGTAGGGAGTTGGGCAGAGCAGTCCATGGGAAAGCACTCGAACTTTGGAGTCAGTCAGCCCTGGACCCAACCTTTCTGACCCTTCATCTGCTGTCCTGGACAGTTTGGACAATGACACTGACTTACAAGCTATTGGAGGGTCAGGCTGTTGGAAGAACAGAGAGGCAATAGTGTGCTGACTCAGGGCAAAATGGAGGAAAGGCCCAGCCAACTAGCGTGGTTCACTCCTGGTCTGCAGGGCTACAGTGTGGGCACAGGGAGGGGCCTGACAGGGCAGCTTTTCTCAGGGCCAGCTCTCAGGGGTACGGTGCTTCCTGAGGCTCCACCTGGGGAGCCTTGAAGGGATTCTGAGGCTTGGGCTATACCAGTTCAGTTAAGCCTAACTCTGGGGATGACACCAGATAACATGGGTAGTTTTTATAAAATCTCTCAGGTAATACAAATGTGCAGCCAGGATCAAGGGCTACTGTCCAACTCCAGTTTTACTGCCTTTAACAATTTCTTTTTCATCCCTGCAGGCTACGGAGCATGTTAGCAATCTGATTAAGGCACTAGAGATGAGAGAGCCCCAGAATCCAAGCCTTCAACTTAAAAAAGTTCTTGTGGTCAGCAGACTGGTAAGAAGGCATTGCCTAGTGTGGGGTTTTCTGTGCTTTTTTTAGCAGAGGTCTCTGCTTCTGCAGTGACTTGCATGGTCCCCTCCCCTCATGGAGAAGCCTGTCATGCTGGAGCCCCACACACTGTGGTCCCTGCTGTCTCTGACTGACAACTGATATGTGGGCTCCAAATCCTTGGCCAGGGTGTCCCTTGAAGGTGGGCCTGGAACTGTTGTAGGGTGGTACCACTGTCCTGGGGGGAGAGGTGACAGTGCAGCTTCCCATATTGTTTCTGTGGGAGTGACCTGGGAAGGTCAGCCTCTCTAACATGAGGAAAGGGCCAAATAGACCAGGCTGAAAGAATTTGTGTCTTGGTCAGACTTTTAGCCCCAAAGGAAGGTATACTGAAAGGATGGGTAGCTCTGGGCCTCTGGGGCCAGCACTGAGTGGCTAATGCCATCAGATTACCACCTCTCCCTCCAGCTGGTATCTGAGTTCCTCAACCCTGTTCCCTGTACATAACTGGGAAGGTGACTGATGGCACCCTTCAGGGCCACTGAAATGAAGAGCTTCTCTCACCCAGTTTCAATTTTTTAAAAAACCTATGGGTGACTTCTTGGCTAGCTACTGTAGCCACACAGTGAGTCCCCTAGAGAACACTATGGCTGGAGGTGGGCCCCATAGATGTGGCCTGTGTCAGGTTGTTTAGGAGATGGATAGCTCTACAGACACACCTGCAGGGACCTAGGCAGCCTTGTGGGCTGACTCCCTTGTGCCTTGTAGACTGACTCAGGCTTGCCAGAGTGTTCCCATTTCTGAATGGCCTTACTTAGTCCAGCTGGCCTGAGTTCCCCCACCCCCTCCCCCATGCCTGTTCTCTACAGTGTGGAAGGCACCGGGCAATTCTACATCTAGTGAGTAGCTTCATGGAGCGCATCTTCCTGGCCATGCCCTCCTATGCCAAGGTAGCCACGGAGCTGGGCTACCTCTTCATCCTGCAGAACCAAGAGAAGGAGGCAGCTCTGTGGTACTCAGAGGCCACAAAGCTGGGAGAAAACAGTATGGCTGCATTGACAGGTCTGTGTGGGCAGGCAGGGCAGGGCAGGGCAGGGCATGGTGGGAGGTGGGTGTAGAGTGGCAAGCAGGCTGTCCTCCATGGCACTCTCCTGAGTGTATGTGGGCTGGGGGAGCAGAGCACAAGGCTGCCTTCCCATGAATCCATACATCTGCGCAGAAAAGCCACACGCGCACTCAGGCTGTTATGAGACCCGCAAGCTCCACACCAGACCCCCGTCCTCCACAGACTGCCCTCCCCTGGATGGCCAAGCTCCTTTTCAGGGAGCCCTGTGTCTTCTTGGGACCTCGGGCAGTGCCTGGGTCTGATCTCACCCCTGTGCACAGCCCCTGGACTCCCTTCTGTAGACTTCTCTGGATGGGTCTGTGAGCGAGGGGACCACCACACACAGGAGTTTCAATTGCTTTATTTCTCTATGTGTCTAGATGCTCTTATCCTTTGTGCAAATGTCAAATGGAAGTAGGGACAGACTCAGCCTCCTGAAAAAATTGGAACCTTATTTTCTTTTTCTCTTTCATTTTGCTCTTCACCAGTCTTCACTTTGCATTTTTTGAAGCCTTGCTTCCATGGTTTCTGTGAATTCTGAACCAGCAGTGTTTAGCTGGGGTTGAAAATCTTTGTGGTCCAGTGTCTGCAGCAGCTGCTGCTTGGCCTGGCTCCAAGGAGCTGAGTATCTGGGACAGTCACTCCCCCTCCACATAATGCAGTGGTCAGAGTAGTTGTTCTCCACTTTTGGTTTAACACATTGGGCTGTCCCCTCAGAACCATCCCTCTCTTCTGTCCCTAACTCCCAGGAAAATAATGAAAGATATTTTAAAGAGATTATGAGTCTACTGCAGCCCTAGAATCACAAAATTGTTTTCCATGGACATGTAAAGCAAATAGTATGACATGCATGGAAATGTCGAGCAGTTCTGGTAACCTGTACAGCAGCAGAGGCAGAGGCTGGCTGGCCAAAGAAAGAAATAGGCCACCGTTCCCCAAAGAGCTCCAGGAAAAATAAGAATAAAGCTCAGAGCTGCCAGAAGCTGGGTGGAAAAGCATGCCAGGGGGTAGTTATCAAAGTAATGGCAGGATTATCAGAACTGCCCCAAGTTTAGAATCTAGAATTAAGGAGGATTTTATTTGACACCGAGGCAAGAGGGAGAAGACCAATGCCCCAGATGACTTCCCACCACCAGCATGAAGAACACAAACCTTCAGTGCTCAATGCATAGGCAAAATCCCCTGGCAGAAAGCCCCGCCAGGCTAAGGGCAGGGCTGGGACATGCACTGGTCAGAAGGTCTGTCCTATTCACAGTCCTGGAGCCACCATCATATCTGACCTGTCTGGGAGAATCAGAGACCACAACTGGGAAATCTGCCCAGCTATTAATAGTCACCTGTCCAGCCCTGAGTTTGTAAATCTAGCAGTCTGAGGAGCCAAGTCCCAATATATACAGACTTACTCCCCCTGAAGCACCTTCAGTGTCTGAAGAGACAGTTGTTGTCAATAAGGACATGCTGCTCTGAAGAAGGTACAGAGAACAAAAAAAAATTACCAGAAGTAAAAAACATTATGCAAACTAAAAAGTCCCTCAGACGGGCCAAATATTAGCCTGGCTAGAATGAAAACCAAGATGGTGCTGAGGAGAACAATCAGGAAGAAACCAGAATGGTCAGCCGATATTTCCCTCCTGATATCAAAACATATCAAAGCCACAGGTATTAAGTCAGCTGGAAGCCAGTTCTGCCTGAATAAACAGATGAGCAGGCATAAGAAGGCTGATTTTGTACATACAGGCTGTCCAGTAACTCCTAGTTGGACACCTGGCTTTCCATTACAAAAACCATGAAGGCCATTCCCCATCCTGCACCACATTCCTGGTGAAGTAAATATTTACCGTTCTGTTTTGCTTTTCCTTGGCTTTTCTTCAGAGTGTGCTCTATTCTACTGCTGAGCTCCCTCAATTATTTGTAAGCATAAAAACTAACTGAAATGTAGGTTTTCCTAAGTATTCTAAATCTGCTTGAAAATTCAGAAGGTATAAAAGAAAGTATTTCTCCTTTTTGTTTAAAAATTTGAAAAACAATTTGAATCTACGAAACTAAAGGAAACTAAAGGCAAACTAAAGGAAAACATTTGTGATAAAGGGTTAATGATCTTTATATATAAAAGGTAAAATACATGAAAAACAAACTATGAACAGGAAATTAATAGTAGACTAGAAAAAAGAACATTTAAAATATGAAAAATGTTCATTCTCCCTGATAATGAAAAATCTGAATATTTCTGATTAAAACATTTAGCAAGGTTGTGAGGAATGGTATTAGCCTGGCAGGGCTTTCTGCCAGGGGATTTTGCTTATGCATTGAGCACCGAAGGTTTGTGTTCTTCATGCTGGTGGCGGGAAGTCATCTGGGGCATTGGTCTTCTCCTTCCTGTCTCAGTGTCAAATAAAATCCTCCTTTAAATTCCTTTTTAAAAACTTTTTTTTAAATTTACTTGTTTGATACAGGGTCTTGCTATGTAGTGTGGACTCATAATGATCCTCCAGTCTCAGCCTCCCTAGCACTGGAATTATAAATCACGTGTCACCATGGATGGGCGACATACAATACCAGAGATTGAACTCAGGTCCTTGCACTTGCCAGGCAGGTGCTTAGACTGCCGACCTCTCTCCCTAGCCCCTAACTTCTTGATAGAAGTATAAATTCAAACAATTTTTGGAGGGTAAGTTGACCTCCATTGGCGTTTTAAATATGCATGCTCTGTGGACCATCAGCTCTCCTTGAGAAATATGAAAATATGCAATGTTCACCATGGCATTATGATATTTACACACTAAAAATGAACTAAATGTAGAATGGTGCCATACTGGCCCTGCCCCCAGGGCAATCTGAGACAGGGGGTGTGGTGGTATACACCTGTAATCCCAGCGCTTGGGAGGCTGAAAACAGGAGGATCACTAGGAGTCTGATTTGTGTAGTGAGACCCTGTAGACCCTGTATTAAGTACACAAAAAAAGACAAAAAGACAAGGATGAGTATATTGTCATTAAAGAGAATGGGTTATCTTTGTATGAAGCAGTGGGAGAGTATGTTTATAAGGTAGAAACAGCAAATTGTAGGATGGTATACGGGTAATTAGATTCCCTTTATATTTCAAAATGAATTGGTATGCTCATATGGATACATAAAAATGTAGATTTTGTTTGCTGTGGTGCTGATCATGCCAGGCAGGACCACTGCCACTGACGATGCACCCAAGCTTCTTGATGTGTTTGTAATCATTAACATCAGCTATATTTAGGTAAATGTCTAAAGGAACAGACAACAAATTGTTGACAGTTGTGGTCACTAGAGAGGTGCCAGATCATGAGCGAAGGCTGTTTTTCAGTATTGCCTCAGGATTTAAATCCTTCCTGTTCAGTGTGTGAAAGTGTCAGAACAGATCCCCTGCCTGGGACTTCTTCCTGCCGTCTCGTGTGCCCATCAACCTGGTGAGTGCTGGCTCTGCTTCCAGGCGGGCTGCTCATCTCCACTCCACCCTGCTCACAGGGACCATCTGGTGCCACATCTTGAAAGATGAGCTGGAGGAGGCTGAGCACCAGCTGGAGTTCCTGAAGGAAGTGCAGCAGTCTCTTGGGAAGTCTGAGGTCAGAGCTCCCAAGAGAATGAATTGCTCTGGTGCCCTGTTCTCCCTGGGTTCCACAGCTGAGACTTCTGTTTTGCCCAACTGATTCTGCCTGGACTGCTGTTAGCTCTGAGACTCTCTTCTACAGGTGCTGGTTTTCCTCCAAGCCCTTCTGGCATCCAGGAAGCACAAGGGAGAACAGGAGGTTACTGCGCTCTTGAGGGAGGCCGTGGAACTGCACTTCTCCAGTGTGCAGGGCCTGCCTCTGGGCCCTGAATACCTAGAAAAGCTGGACCCCCCCTTCCTGGTCTGCATTGCCAAGGAGTATTTGAAGTTCTGCCCCAAGCAGGTTAGGGGAAGGTCCACCTTCCCTGTCCTGTGTCACCAGGCTGGGCTCCGCCTGGAGCAGCCAGGGAGCCCAGTATTTGTCACACTTGAGCATAACAGGACACAGGTCCCCAGGGTGGTTTCAGTGCAGACTCTGACATCCTGGTAAAGCCTGGAGTCCTGCGTCTGTACTAGGGCACTGGCCCTGCCCCCTGCCTATACCCCAGCAAGAATGTGGCTCCCTTTCCAGAGATTTCTAAGAACTATGTTAGTCTCCACTTACCTATCCTGCTTTCCCAGTCAGTCAGGATTCCTTATGAGCAAGGATTATGGTTTTACAAGTCTTAATATCCCCCAGTGCCCTGTAATAAATGAGCAAGTCAACAAATACTGATTGAGGGCATTACTGTGTGCCAGACACCACACTAGGTGCTGAGGACAGTGGACATAACAAAGTCCCCATTCTCTAGGCCTGAGCTCCAGCACTGGATGGTACAGAGGGAAGAGAGACCACAAGCATGGCAGAAAGGAAAATTCCTGCACTGAGAGAGTCTTCTGAGGACTGTGGGTGCCTTGTCACCATGGGGCAAAGCAACTAACCAGTCCTTCATGTCCCTACAGCCCCGGGCACCAGGCCAGCTTGTGTCTCCACTCCTTAAACAAGCTGCTGTGATCTTGAGTCCTGTGGTGAAGGCAGCCCCTGCCTTGATGGACCCCCTGTACATGATGGGTCAGGTCAAGTATCTGTCAGGTAGGTTCCAGGTGGATCCCAGTCTGCCTACACCATGGCGTCCCCAGCTGCCCTCCCACTGTCATCTATACACTAAGCACCAGTGCTCCTGGCTGTGCCTACTCTCCCTCCAGCCTCCAGTCCCCAGGATGCCTTCCTGCTCCCAATGGCCAGCAGGGGTCTCTCACACCCAGGCCTCTTTCACATTACTTCCTTAATCCCTGCAAGTAAGAGTCACTGAGCACTGGGGGCTGGGGAGATGGCTCAGGGGCACAAGTGCCTGACTGGCAAGTACAAAGTCCTGTGTTTGAAAACCCAGTTCCGCAAAAAAAAAAAAAAAAAAACCTCACTGAGCAGGACAATGCTGTGTGGTATAGCACCTGCCTGGCAAGCATGAGGTTGTGAGTTTGATTCTCTGTATAATAATAATAATAATAATAATAATAATAATAATAATAATAATGAAAAGTCACTGAGCTTGTATTATGTGGAGGCATCCCAGTCAGAGTACACATAAGTATACAGTATCTGTCGCAACGCAGTCAGGCTGTGGAGGGAACGAAGGTAGGGAAGGGCTGTGAGAGCCAGGTGGCACAGCGCACACCCGTATCCTCAGCACTCAAGACGGCTGAGGTAGGGGATTGCAAATTCAACTTAGAAAGACCCTGTCTCAGATTTGCAAAACAATTAAAAAGTGCTGCAGATACAGCTCATGTGAAAGTGGTCATGCCCTGGGTTCATGCCCTGAGTGCTCATCCCCAGCAGTGCAAAAAGAAAAGGACAAGGTTGTCAGGGATGGCCTGGGGAGAAGCGAGGCCTGATTCTGAGACTTTCACAGCCTCCAGGGCTCCCTGTGGGTGCTGCACTGATCTCCCAAGCAGTCTTCCCCTGAAGGTTCTCCCATTGCAGCCTTTCACTCCTGAAAATCCAGCCCCACTCTGATGACCTAGGGGCATCCACTGGATCCAGAACAACACAGTGGTATGGCCATGCCTTTGCTCTCAGCACACATCCCATCTCAATCTACTGAGAGCACTGTGTCACCCTAGTCCTCCCTGTGCCCATCTGGATCCAGGGTGACCCATATTGTCAAGGTTTTCAGGGCTCAAGTCAGGTAGGGAGGGCTCCCTGAGTTGTGCTAGCAGCTGCCAGCAGGTTGAAGGCAAAGCAAAGTCTCTAGATACTTAGGTTGCCATGGTGATATTTCCACCTTTCCATAGCATGCAGGGAAGAACAGAGACTTTGGGGCCCAGAAATAGGCACACCCCACCCACCATGCTGTGAATCCCAAGCTGGAGTATTGTGGGACCCAAATGCAAAGGGAGGAGGCTCCACTACAGTCCCCATACCCGTGGGCTATGCCACTAGCCTATAAGTCTCAACCTGGCCTAAGGAGGCCCCCAGTGTCAAGGGGTCTTGGATTTTATTTTTTAATTTTTAATTTTTTATTATTATTATATTCTTTTTGAGACAGGGTCTCACTATGCAGTTCAGGATGGCCTTGAGCTCACTTTTGTAGCCCAGGCTGGTCTTGAACTCACACCGATCCTCCTGCCTCAGCCTTCCAAGTACTGGGGTTATAGGTGTGCACCACCTTGCCTGGCTCAGGGGTTTTGGATTTTAGTTCAGACTGCATCCTTTGGAGCTGAGCAACTTATGTCACTAGAGCCCACATCTAAAAGACAAGGATCAGAGAGTTGAGAGTACATTTTGGTGGTAGAATTAGCATACTTTCCAGGCTGACACAGGAAGAATTCAAAGCCATCCTGGGCTATATAGTGAGTTCAAGGTCAGCCTAAATTACAGAGGGAGACACTGTCTCAAAAGAAACCAGAAAATAAATAAAAATGAAGGACAAGAATCCTCATGTTCACAGGCTGTGCAGATGTATAATCACTTTCTAAAAAAAATTTTTTTTTGAACTGGGGATTGAACTCAGGCCCTTGCACTTGCCAGGCAAGCGCTTATTCTACTGAGCTATCTCCCCAGCCCCTAAAATACTTTTCATGTGTTAAACATAGAACGGTGCCTTATAAATTATGTTAATTCGATTGCTGATTATTGGATTTTCCTTTACACTTAGATGTGAGAATTGAGACTTACATAGATCTGGAGCTCTCAGGCAGCATGGCTACAAAGTGACTTCACCAGGTCCCTGCGGGTTACAGGGCCAAGGTGGCATCACACCAAGGTTTGAGTGTCCTTACTTTTGTCTGGGTCAGGGCAACAGAGTGTAGTTTAAGTGCTAGAAGAATAAGAACAGAACTGGTTAAAACGGCCAACACAGGTGTTTCTGACTATGATTGGAAGACCCACCCACTCTGCGTCTCTCAGGACACCAGGATCCCCGAGGATCCCAGGGTGGAGGTTTGTCTGTAATCTGCAGGAGAACTGGAGAATGCGCAGAGCATCGTGCAGCGCTGCCTGGAGTTGGACCCCACCTCCACAGATGCCCACCTCCTCATGGCACAGATCTACCTGGTGCAGGGCAACTTTGCCATGTGCTCCCACTGCTTAGAGCTGGGCATCAGCCACAACTTCCAGGTGGGGGTCCTTTGTGCCCAGTGGCCCACTCAGCACCTCAGGGCCCAGTGGGCTCAGGCTGCAGCCCCGCCTGTCCCACCACCCCTTAGACTTTAGGCTGCTGCAGGCAGGGGCTGCCCCCCAACTCCTCTCCTGGGGCTGCTGTGAGTGGCAGCAGCAGTGAGCTGGCCTCCTCAAGCTGTTGCATTCTTTCCAGGTCAGAGACTACCCACTGTACCATTTGATCAAGGCCAGGGCCCTTAACAAGTCCGGAAACTATCAGGAGGCCATAAAGACACTGAAAATGATCATAAAATTGCCCACTCTGAAAGCAGAAGAAAGCAGGAAGACCTGCAGCCCCTCCATGCAGCCGAACGAGCGGGTGTCCATCCTCCTTGAGCTGGTAGATGCCCTCCGGCTGAACGGGGAGCTGGTAAGAAGTGCAGTGCTCCCCTCCCTTGGGACTGGGGCAAGTTAGCCCAGAAACCAACTCTTTGCTTCTGCTGATGCTTATTATACAGTGCTGCTATCTGAGCTCTTCCTCCTTTGGGAACCTGTCTCTCCTCTGCCTAAAAGATTGCTGTGGCTTGCATTGCCCTCAAGATGAGCCCTGGGTCCTCCATGATCTGGCCCTGCTCACTTTACTATCCCCAGGAAACTTGAGGAAGACAGAGCACACAGGCCCATTGAGGCCACCACTAGTGGTTGTACACATTGGGCATCATGTAAGTCTAGTGGGTGCTAATTACAGCCTTGATAAGCTGTGCTCCCTTGAGTTTTGCAGTATACAAAACCTAACTGTTTGAGGTAGTACCAAGCCTTGAAAGATTGGGGTGGGCAGAGACAGGATGCACCTGGATATCCTCAGCTAGAACTGGAAATAAGGCCCTTGGAGCTGCACTCTGCACCTCTGGCATCCCTTTCTCATGATGTCAAGAAGAGATGAGGACAGCATTAAAAACAGATGCAAAAGGTCCCTCAGAATAGCATATATGAAAGCAATGAAGGACACTAAAATGGAATAACTCAAAAGTGGTAGAGCTAACACTTCTGAAAGCCTACTTGTAGATAGACTCCAGCATGGAGTCTATCTACATGGAATAAAATTGGAGGTATAATAGGACAAGAATTAAATCCTATTACACATAGAACCAATCTAATTAAATCTAATTA